>JAJHPC010000011.1:3074205-3346403 GCA_024447665.1 Juncus inflexus
ATTAAACAGAATAAAAAATAAAAAATAAAAATAAAAATAGTGGATATCATGGTTCCACATAAAATATAACTAATTTGTATATTAAAACTAAATATATAGTGAAAAAAATTAATTTAGTTTACAGAACACAAAAAAAAAAGCTGAGTCATTTTCTTGTCAAATTATTATTATTTTTTTAAGCTTCAGGAGACGTGTCTCACTGAGATTCTATTAAATAATAAAAAATTAGTACAAGAAGTGATGAAAAATAATTACACTCATCAGAGAACTGGAAAGAAGAAAAAAAAGGAAACTAGCTAGTTTCTAACATCTAACAGTACGTCTTCCAGTTGATCGTCTGTTGATTGATTTCTTCTAGAATGCTGGCTCGATTGGCTGTTTTCTTGTCAAATTGATTCAAACTTTTCAAGTAGATAGTCAAGTGCTTGACTAATTACTCCAATTCTCACATTCATGAATGGTGATGAAAACAAGTCGTGACAAGTCGCATCTTTGTAGTTTGTGATCCTCTTTGAGCCACATCTTTTTATGAGTCCTTGTTCTTCTAGAATCATTTTATGATAAGATGATTAAAATATTTGTAAGTTTGCTAACAAATTCAAAATTCTAGATATTTTATTTAAGCAAGCCTTCATTCGAGCGCTATCTGCATTTGTGTTGCCGTCAAAATATGTCTCTCCAGAATAAGAAAAAAAAAGGAACAATCAACGGTCAAAACTGTTGTAACTGATGGTTTTACTTCAAGTTCCAATCCTCGATAAATTGTTACATAACACAAAACGACGATGTTTTTTCTTGAAGGGAAAAAGATAATGTTTATAGGACCCACCCAATGTCATTAATCTAATTAGTTTTAATCCAAAAAAGGTGCACACATAATAGCATCAAATAAATTATATATTTACAATTATTGCTGTGTAGTTTATTCCTGGAAACTTCAACCAACCCTAAACTCTAAACACTGATTAAAAACCCTTAATTTTAGTGCTGAACCCTAAATAAGCAACTCTTTTTGTACTTATCAAACTCGACCTATCGGAGGGCCCACAACTATTTGAATTTCCATATTTGGTTCTTACATAAAAACATAATGTATTGTGGTTATAACATGTTGGTACGGTATTAGAAGAAACCAATTCAGACATAATGAACACCAACGAAAACATTTAACATCATAATCTTATATAAATTATTCGACATGAACATAAATAATTACCATGGATCAGTATACTATAATAGTATTGACTGTCAATAAAATGGGAGAAAACAGGAAAAATATTATGAAAAAGCAAATTAAACATTTTCACAGAATAAGCGGAAAAACAGCGGATTGTGGCGTGGTTGAAAATTTACATTTTTTCATTCGGTTGAAACTTTATATATGGTGATGCACTTCTGAGGTATTTGGACTGACCTTAGCATTTCACGTCACACTTCCACGTAAGAGGCTTGTCTCATGTGCTTGTTTCTCTGTGACAGTATCACAGTAATCCTTGAAGTTCTGTGTAGGGAGTGCAAGGGGGAAAAAAAATCATAAAATCCAAATATCTAATCAAACAATAATCTACTAAAATAAGTAGATAATGCAAAAATTCAAACAAATGAATTTTTGAATAGTAATATATTTGTTTAAGTCACAATATTTAAAATACTTTAGCATGAAAAATGTTTTTTTTATATGCCGTGATATCCTTGTTCTCTTCGGATTGTATTATTTCGATCATATAGTTCATGAAATGAAAAAATGATTAGTAAATAAATAAGTACCACAAAAGCTGGTAACTTGGGATTGCCTAATTGAGTCCGAAATATGTTGTTTCATTTCATTAGCTAAATGAAAATGATTAGTAATGAAATAACGTCCACAAAAGCTGGCTACTCGTCATGTACCGATCATCATATGTTCATTTTTTTTGCTATAAATGCAGTTTGCTAAAAAAATGATATGATTTTTTTTTTTTGACAATAGCACGTACATACGCATACACAACACACGCACATATAGTGAGAGGCCACAACTAATGTTATCTGAAAATTTCTCAAAAACCACTCTAAATCCTGCTAACGCAGAATTCGATCCCCTCATCCGTGAAAAATGGGGCTAGTATCATAATCACTAGCCTACACCATGATAAAATGATGTGAATTTATAGTCGTCCAAAATGATTCAGGACTAAATCATAGAAGTTCTAGATTATAGTTGGACTTTTGAATTTATTTTTTCATGAATATTAGTGTATGTTTGCTTTCTAATATATCTGTCCTTGTCCATCCAATGCACCAGCTGCCTACATTAGAGGAAGCATCTTTGAAACTTCAAATGGATAATACTTTCATACTAAATTAAATTATTTTTATGGATAATACTTTCATAATTAATTAAATTATTTTTATAGATTGGAGTAATTTTATTGAACCGTGTACTAAAATAGTCAGTTTAGCCCTAAAAAAAATAAAATAGTCAGTTTAGCATATGTCTGGATAAAGTATCTATAATTTTCTTTAAACTTTCCTTTTCCTCGAACTGAAATAGTAACCAACTTTTATTTTAGGTGTGTTAAGTGCGAACTGTGTATAGTCACTGTCATTTATTAATTTCTTTGTGCACATTATCATATTAAACCCTGTAGTCATCTCAGTGAGCAATTAGCCAAAGAATTTTTTTGATTTATGAGAGTGCATAGTATAACAAATTATTATAGAAAAGGATTCCTAATGAATATATAGTTGAAGAAATATTAGACAACGCAAATGACTTGTAATCTAATTAGTTAAAACATTTACATGTATAGTAAGAGAACATAAGTTCAATTCGTGATAAATGCAAAATAGTATGTATTTAGCAAAATATCTCAACTCAATGGGTTGAACATAAAAATAAAATTAAAATAAAAAAAAAGACAACAGTTGAGGAAAGAAACAAGATTATTTTCGTTGTACATGAATATGGGCTTTTTTATTATAACCTTAAAAAAAGCAATCTAAATCTTCACTCAATAAATAAGCCCAACACATGATTAGGGCCAATTTAGGCTTTAAAAAGAATTGCTTTTTTTGGTTGTCTAACCCTTTTTTTGAGACATCATGCCCGTAGGCCCTTTTTTCCTTGTCTATGTATTTCCTTATTTGTCATGGTGCATATATTAGTTAGCCACATAATCATGGTGAGAGAGCTAATTTAACAAACTATGATAGAAGAAGATTCGAAGAATGAATTGATTGTTCATTATGTGGCAATTGAGTTGATTGGAATTTGTTTCTCTTCTATTATAAACTTAAAATAATCTTTTTCTCCAATATAGTATCGAGCCCAAAACATGGGATTAGCCAATTTCGGCCTATAAAGTATAAATTGCCGTAATCCTGGCATGATCCGATTTTCACTAAAAATAAATACTTTACATCCTCTGTTTTTTAAGGATACTAATTTTGCCTATTTTGTTTTACCTGCGAATTGGGGTTTAATTCCTGGTATAGAAAAGGAAAAGGAATCAGGCTCAGGCAAGAAACCAATAAATAATAGAGGTGACAAATGGGCTGGTCGGGTCATATTTGGATCGTGTCATTTAAGTTCGGGTCTTTTTTATGTCCGGGTCATATTCAGGTTTGGTCAACACGGGTCGGGTCGGGTCGGTGATATTATTTCGGTCGGATCTTTTTCGGGTCAAGAATTTGTCAGGTGAATTTTGGGTAGGGTCGAGTTGTATTCGGATCTTGTTCCGGACGGGTTAAATGGGTTCGGGTTATTTCGGGTTCAGGTTGATTTGATATTCGGGTCATGTGGAATTCAAGTCTCTTCATGTTACAGGAAAATCGGGTTGGGGTTGTTTTATGAATTTCTAGAGGTAACAAAACTAACCCGAAACTAAGAAACTCACCTGACTCGCCCGAAATATCAAATGAGTCGAGCCCTCCTGACCGGAATTTGAACCGAAATGATCCGACTTAAAATTGACCTTAACCCGACCCAACCCGAATCCAACCTGATTCTTTTCGAGACCCAAATAACTCATTACTCAAAATTGACCTCAACGTGTATCAAACTATCAATATGATACCCAAAATACCTGAACTGAACATGAAATAACCCAACCCGATGGATCTGATAACCCGAAAAAAGAACCCGAAAGAGCCGCCTGATCTACCCGATCCGGATATTTTAGAAATATCAAACTACCCAAACCCGTCAGACCTGGACCCGAACCCGAACCGAAATGATCCGAACATAAAACTGACCTAGCCCGACCCGACTTGAACCTAAACTAACCTGATTTTGTGTCAATATGAAACCTTACTGCAACATGTTTGCCACATCTACATGTTTAGCCTGAATAACTGAATCTGATTTTGACTCGACTCGCCGTTTGCAATCTCTACATAAACCTAAAGCTGCCAACATGACCTGAACCATGACCCGAACCAACCAACCCGACCAGCTCGAAGCCCAAACCCGTCTAACCTAGACTCAATGTATCTGAAGCCATATTCTTATGAGTTATGATATATCAATTTGAAATGTAGATAAATTGAATTGGTATAAAAGAATATATTTCATATTCAATAAGAAGTATTATGATACATTAAGAACACTATATTATAAAATCATGTTGAAACATATTAAAAATGATACTTTATTATTATGCATTTATTTTTCTTGACAACTTTTACTTTATTATTACTATTATAATTATTATTACATAGTGAATTTATTTAGTATATATATTGGAGAAATTCAAGTTTTCACTCAACTGAATTTGGCAGAAACATTATTTAATATATGTAATCACCGTTATATATTTCGCATTAGCAGGACAAAAAAAAAGTAAGCATAATTATTACAACTAATTGGATTTTTGGAAAGTGCCAAGAATTTTTATTAATATGAGAACAATTTCCTTAACTTGCTTCATGTAAAATGAAATAGTTTCCTACTTATGGATAATATGAAATATTACCTGCTTTATTTAATATCAGTTTTCTTTTATGTACAAAATTTTATTGGAAAGTTATTCTATTTTTTAGAAATTACGTTCTTTCCAATACAACATTCCCTCTTACATATTTCATTGGCACTTTTTTCTCCTTTATATATGTAATTTGAGCAATTGTGCTGTTAAGAATAAACCATCTACATCATTCGCCATAACTTTTTTCTCTTTAGCTCTCGGTTGTCTTCCTCTCCGCTAATAAGGTATTAGATATATAGTGATATGTACTTTCAATCATATTTTATAATCAAACTATATTGAATTTGACTAGTTTGTCTTGAGTAATGACAATGATATTTTCATTGTTTAATGAATTTATGTGTGCTATCTTGGCCAATAAAACATGTATTTCTTATATGATTTTATTTTACAGTTTATGACGTGTGGTGTTTTATAAATAAAGTTATATGCTATGAAATATGAATATATCAGTGTTGTTGTACTTTCATCACAATAATAGTGCCAAAGGCAACCTTAATATTTAATTTATTTTCTTATGGTTTAATAGGAATGGGTTCTCATGATGAAGCTTCTAATGATGTTAAGCAGACTGTGGATTCAAAAGACGCTTCAAAATAGAGAAAAAAAAACATCTCCTGTTTGGTAAGAATTTGATATTTTTGAAGGTCATAATTTTGATGATAATAGAGAAAGAGCAAAATGCATTCATTGTGGAAGGGTAATTTTTAATATTATGTTCATTTTTTTTTTCCAAATCAGCTGCCTTATTTTTATGTTTGTTTATTTGTTTGATATTAATAATAGGGAAATTTACAAAAAAACCCCTATCTTTTCTGAATATTACAAATAACTCCCAATATTTTCGTTTATTACAAATAACCCCCTGTCGAAGAAGATTTCTTTTAAATACCCCCTACATCACTATTCCATCCATTCCAAAGTTAATTATTTTTAAAATGACTAAAATACCCTCATGTATTATTTAATTAACAAATTAATTAAATAAACAAACAAAATAAATAAATTAAATAAAAATTGTTAAACACATAAAAAATAATTCATTAAAAAGAAATAAAACTAATTAAAAAATAAAAATAATTAAAAATAAAAGGTTAAAAAATAAAATAATAAAATAGTTAAAAATAAAAAAGTAAAAAATAACTCAATAACAATTAATTAAAATAAACAAAATATACATAATTAAAAATCTAGAAATAATGAAACAAAATATAATAATTAAATAAATAAATAAAAATGAAGTAAAGATAAAAAATAAAATTATAAAATTATAATTAATGTTATAAAATAGGGAAATTTACAAAATAAGCCCCTAACTTATTTGAATATTATAAAATACAAAAAAATTAAAAAAATAAAATAAAATAATAGAAGAAAAATCAATTTTTAAAAATAGTAATAATTATCGACACACACAACTCTATTTATTATAACATAGTATAATTGCCTACTGCATTAACTGGTACAGTGCAACATTCAGGTCAACACCATATTGTCCTGAAAAAGACTTAAACTTGGTTGGGCTTTTCAGGACAATATGTATGGACCTGAATGTTCGACTATACCGGTTAATGCACTAGACATTTATACTATATTATAATAAATAGAGTTGTGTGTGTCGATTATTATTACTATTTTTAAAAATTGATTTTTCTTCTATTATTTTTAATTTTAATTTTTTAATTTTTTAATTTTTAAAATTTTTAAATTAAAATTTTTTTTTTTTTGTATTTTATAATATTCAAATAAGTTAGTGTGTTATTTTGTAAATTTTCTTATTTTATAACATTAATAATAATTTTATTATTTTATTTCTATCTTTACTTAATTTTTATTTATTTATTTAATTATTATATTTTGTTTCATTATTTCTAGGTTTTTAAATATGTATATTTTTTTTATTTTAATTAATTGTTATTGAGTTATTTTTTACTTTTTTTATTTTTAACTATTTTATTATTTTATTAACCTTTTCTTTTTAATTTTTTTTGTTTTTTTGATTTATTTATTTTAATTAGTTTTATTTCTTTTTAATGAATTTTATTTTTTAATGAATTGTTTTTTATGTGTTTAACAATTTTTATTTAATTTATTTTGTTTGTTTATTTAATTAATTTGTTAATTAAATATATTCAATATACATAAGGGCGTTTTAGTCATTTTTAAAAAAATTAATTTTGGAATGGATGGAATAGTGATGTAGGGGGGTATTTGAAAGAAAACTTCTTCTGATAGGGGGTTTTTTGTAATAAACGAAAATACAGGGGGTTATTTATAATATTCAGAAAAGATAGGGGTTTTTTTGTAAATTTTCCTTAATAATATTACTTACAATTTCTTGTAAGTTTACTTGTCTGACTCAAAACTGGGTGCGACTAGTTTGCAGCGATACCTAGATCGGTGCTCTAGATGCCGAACGGATTGTAATAAAAGCGTAACGGCTTGAAAAAAAAAATAGATCAGGAAATTTATCGTGAAAAGCTAGCTTTAGCTGTCATTCGTCACGGCTATTAATTTTCTTGGGATTAGCATCAAGATAACCGAGATATTCATTATTATTTGAGTGAGAATGCTCAAGCAGTTTGCAGAAATACAGTTAAAAGTGAGTGTTTGAAGTAGCACAATAAAATAAATGATAAAGTTAAGGATTCTTTTGAGAAATTTTCTCGTAGAGTCTGTTTAACAACTGATATGTGGACTTCATGTACAACCGAAGAGTACCTTTGCCTTACCGTTCATTTTATAGATAATGATTGGAAACTAAATAGTAAAATTCTAAATTTTTGTCATGATTTAGGACAAGAGAATGAATGTTTTGTCATGATTTAGGAGGAGAGCATGAATGTTTTGTGACAAGAGGTCAATTTTACTGGTTTAAAGAGAGTAAAGGTATCTACCACTTCAAATGCTAGCTAATGTCATAATTTTCAGTAAGTTATAAGTAATCAATTTATAATTGTTTTCATTTCTTAAAAAAAAAATACTTGAATTAGTAAAAAAAATTATTTTCTCTTTGTTCAATATATTTTCAGGTTCTAAATTCATGGTTAAGACTAGACATTAGAAAAGAAAAAAAAATACAAAAGAAGGCATCAAGGAGATATGTTGCTTGTTTTGGTTGTTTTAGAAATTCGAACTATTATTTTTTTTTATTAGGCAAATGATATGCTGTTGAAGTTATTTAAATTTATGTTATGAGATATTTCTTGTTTGTTATTGGTAATCTTAGTACTAATATAACTGAAGATTGATAAATTCTTTATTAAGCCTATTTTGTTTAGGGATATTTTAATGTGCCTAATGTTTGAAATGAGTCAACGTTTATTGCAAATAATGATCTCTTGATTCATTTGACTGATTTGTTGAAAATAAAAGAATAAAATACAAAAAATGGGCAAGAAGGACTAAAAAAAGAACATTTACATTGATTTCAAAGTACTTGTTAGATTAAATTATTATTTGGGATATATTCGGGTTTCAGGTTGGTTTAAACCTAGAATGAATATGGGTTCGGATCGGTTCAGATCTTGCCTTATCAGGTCTCGGGCTTTCTCGGGTCACGGGTTATATCGGTTTCGGACAGTCGGGTTTTATGTCGGGTCGGGTTAGAGTGATCATCAAACAACAGTCATTTCAGGTTCAGGTTCTTCGGGTCCGGGTTGGGTGGGTTCGAGTCATTTGATTTTTTCAAATTTTTCGGATCAGACGGGTCGGGCTTCTTGGCGGGTCGGGTGGGTCTTTCGAGTTCGGGTCATGTTTTCCAGCTCTACGTTTGAACATCTACTACTAGGGGCCACATATTTAATATTTTCATGGTAAGGAATTTATATAAATCACTAAATAAGATTGCAATTTTTTTGTGTGGAAAAGCCTGCCAATTAAATTTTCAAAAAAAGGACAATATCCTGTGGAAGGGAGATGTTTTAGTAGGGTTAATAACATGATAAATCATACCTTTTTTTTATCAGTATGATAAATCAGACTTGGATTCATCTATTTATTTATTTATTTTTTATTTTTTTTTGAATCTGGATTCAGCTAATTTAGTTTGTAAAAATACAATAATTGAAAAATAATTATATCTAATAGGGGGGAACTTCTTTTTCATTAATAAATAGAAAGACACGAAGTCTTATTGTTTTATGTTAAAACCAACCCCAAGTCTTCTCCAAGGTCAACTCTTAACTGTGTGGAGATGAAGACCTGATCAAGTCTCCAGCTTTTGAGATTCCATTATATAGAAAGGAAACTACTATCCAATTTCCAATTACAAATTACGATATGTGTTCAAACTTTAGATATTAAGTTTCAGAGAGAGGGAGAGAGAATTTGGCAAGGAAATGAGATCTATGCATGGTGGCTTCATTAATTTTTCAGGTCAGTCACTTCTCATTAAATCATTTTCTTCTTATTACTTCGTTTTATGATATGGGCCGATATGATATGAAACGAAAATAGATAATAGAGATAAAACAGACCTTTAACGAAGTTTTCCATCATTACATTATTTTCAGTATTAATTAGGGGAAACCTTGTTCTATGGGATGATATTTTATATATATTGCTTATAATTTGTAGGTGTTAGATTATGATTTTTAGTTCACTTAACTTTATAACGATTACATGATATATGGTATACACGGTGTTTCAGATTGTTGGCATAAAAAAAATTTAGATCTTAAAACTTTAATTTTAGAACATGTCAGATTATATCTTGAATAATATTCTGGTTCCATTATAATAATTTAAAGTCGTTTTGATAATTCGATGTATATAAGAGCATAATGAAAGTTTTAAAGAGAAACATGTACCACAAACATATTCATTTGGAAGGGAGATGCTTAAAAGCCCTCTCCAAATTTCTCAAACAAAAAAAAAACATATATATCACAAACATAATTATGTATTTAATGAGATATGGGCCGAAATACAATATTTTCGAATGAGATACGTGTCAATTTTCTGTAAACCCTACCGGCCAACGCGTTAGTCAATCTAAATAAAGTTTACTGAAATACATAAAAGAAAAAGAGCAAGTAATAAAAAAGGATTGCAAAATGATCCCATAGTAAACTTTACTTGAAATATAAGAGATTATGAGTCCAAACTCAAATGTATAATAATGAATGAAGTGTGAACAAACTTGTTTCTTTCTTGCAAATATTTCTCACCTGAGGAACTTAAAAAAATGGAAAATTCTTCAAAAACCCCTTAACTTTTTTGGAATTTATCAAAAACCCCCTCACTTTTCAATTTTCTTCAAAAACCCCCTATAAAGTGATTTGAATTATTTTTTAGCCACCTCTATAGTTAAATCTAACTTCTTCATCCACTCAATTTTTTAATAGACCAAAAATTCATATTTTATTTTATTCAATAAAAATAATAAATAAATTGAGTATAATATTCCACGATATTATTTTTGAAGATATTTTACGGTTAAATTTTATGATGTATTATTTTTTATTTTATTATATTACATTACAAAAAAAATTATTTTTATTTTTTTATTATTTACAAAATTATAATTTTTACTAAATTATTTTGACGATATATTTTGGTGATGATATTTTGTGGTTTTATCTTATGATATATTACTTTTTCTTTTATGATATTATATTACAAAAAAATATTTTTTATTATTCCATAATAAAATTATAATTTTATTTTGCATAAAATATTTATTATGATTTTGTATATTAGTTCACAATTATTTATATTTGATGTAAAAAAATATATTTTTCATTTTTAATTGAATAAAATAAAATATAAAAATAAATATATGAAGGGCATTTTGGTCTTTTAAAAATTATATTGGATGGAAATGTTAGAATTAACCCATAGGGGGTAAAAAATAACTCAAGCCACTTTATAGGGGGTTTTTGAGGAATTTGAAAAGATAGGGATATTTTGATAAATTCCAAGGAAGTTAGGGGGTTTTTGAAAAATCTCCCTGAAAAAATTAATAAAAAAGAAAAAAGAGAGCAAAAATCAGCTCGGGCTTGGAGATGAGGAGAGAGGATATTTAATTTTTAGGAACTGGAGTATGGGAGATGCTAAACAACATACGTATGTTCGAACATACGTTTTTTTAAAATACCCGTAAAGTGGTTATAAAAAGTAAAAATTCAAATTTCAACCGTATGGATGTAATATATATGTTATGAATATGTTGTGGATTAATTTTCACAGGAATCAGAATAATATATCATTGCCATCATGTATCATCAAACTATTATTCCGATATATGTTTTGAATAGTGCTGCATATTTTTGATGATATATGATGGCAATGTTATAATATTCTGATTTTTGTGAAAATTAATCTCCAACATATTCATAACATATATATTACATCCGTACGGTTGGAATTTTTATTTTTATTTTTTTAATACGTATTTTGGGTGTGGCAAAAAAACGTATGTTGTGCATACGTATGTTGCTTAGCCACACCCCTGGAGTATTATAAAAAAGAAAACAAGTCATGTTCTTTATGGGCCCGAAATGAATCTGGGCCATATCCAAATCAAGGCCTTGATGTATCCCACAGCCCATGCAATCCAATGAGTACCATGACTTTCTAATATCAAAAACATATTATCACTATACATTAATAATAATATAGTATGTAATGATTTATTATATTCATATAACACGATATAAAATGCATATCTCAGTCTACTTACTTACGTACATACGGTTCAACATAAATTATATAGCATTAGCACCACATATAGTTATCATCTAAGCATCATTTTAGTGATGTTCATTCAATATGCTCCATATAATTTTTAAAATATCATTTAGATTAATGATACAATAACCTTTTTGAAACTCCTAAACAACTTTGTCCAAAAAAGGTAAACCCATTAAATTATGTTCATGGTGGCCTATTATCATTAGAAAGTACACATAATTAAACTTCCTCTCCAAATTAGGGTTTAGGGTTTACATGAGAGGAAACACAATTTTAAATAATCTAGAGCCGCATAAGCACCAGGAAGAATACTGAAAGACCTCCAAATGCAAGGAAGATAATCCCACAACAGATAAGAACACTGAAGAGAACTCCCATGCTTGCCGGTTTCTTCGGTGTTTCGTACGATAGCAGCATCAGGATTATTCCTGAAACGAAACCACAAGTCGAAAAAAATATGGATATGGTCAGGTGCATGTTGGTCTCCTGGCTTCCTAGATATGCTCCGAATATACCCATTATTATCCCAAATGATAGGGTTGTAACCTAGAGACAAAAAAAAAATGCAAATGATTAAGAAAAGAGATAAGAAAAAATTTTAGAGTTTGAATTGGTATACAAATTAGGAAATTAGGAAAGCCATTAGTACCTTGCTCGCAGTGGTAAAAATCGAGTTAAGCTTGTCTTCTGGATAGTCGTGTCGGTCATGATCATTGGCAGGAGTGCAAAATTCCACACAGAAGCCAACAATACCGGCGAGTAAAACCGGAAAGAGAACCCCTACTATATATCCTTTCAAGAAGTAACTTGAAACAGCAAGTGCGGCCAATGCGGTCGTAATAAAAAGAAAAACACAAAAAGCCTTGATGGTTCTTATCAAGTTCACTCTAGCCTTTGAAGTTAAACCGTCCACCCGTACTTGGCAGAGGAACATTAAAAGAAGGCTGCATATGAAAGAGAAGAACATACAAATTACCGAGGCTTTCGCATATGGATGGTGCGCATGGTTCAAAGCATTTATCCATGAGCCAAAGAGAATACCAATCAGACCAGAAGAGGAGAGAGAAGCGAGTCCTTGATTCAATTCAGAAAGGCGAGTTAACGCGTTAACATGCTCAATGAAACAAACTCTCGTCTCATCGGTTTCTTCTTCATTGTTGGTTTGTGTTCCTAGGTAGAAGTAGAAACCGAGTGTTACTAAAACGGGTACCATGATGATGGGTAAAATGTAATAGGGTTTGGGAAGGAGAGTAACTGGGGTAACTGATGTGAGAATTAGTGAAGTTATAGAGATCAAGAGAAGGACTTTTGAAGTGGTTCGATGGATTTGAGTAATGAGTGTGGTTTTTGTCATCATCATGAACAAGATATGAAGTAACAAAGCGATGCCAGTGAGAAGGGTTAGAAACGCAAGGAAGCAGAAGATTGCAAGACGGAGGCTCTGATGAGGGTCTTTATGCGAAAACACAATTGTGATCAATGCACTACACCCAATTAATATTTCGAATGAAGCTAACTCGACTAGTACTTTCAATTTCGCTTGTCGGGCTGCTTCCTTTTTTATATTCTGACATAATCATTTAACACATTAATTTATAATGGCATTAACATATTAATGTCACCCAGAAATAAAACAGTTATATTTTGATTCTACTTCTTAATAGAGACTTGATCAAAATTTGAATCTACTATAAAATAAAAACCTTAATATTTCGGCTAAAAAGGATTTAAATTTGATATATTTAGTCATATGAATCATAAACCAAAAAACTTCGGCGACTACTGATAGGGATTATATATATGCAAATATATTTCATTAGTCGGTGCTATTTTTCTTCTAAGAGAACTGCCAAATTAATTATATTAAACTAAACAAAGCCATATTAATACCTGTTGGATGACTTCAGTTGACATTGCCCTTGTTTTTTCTTCTGGTTCTTCTGTGGCCCCACCATGAGTGATTTTTCCCTCCTACAATGAAAATAAGACCTGGTCAAACAATTTAGTATGCATATATAATGATAATAAACGTATATATTTCGATATTTCCTGATGTTTCTAATGTTTTCCAATTATTTATTGTATTTCAACATATTTCGTTGACCTTGTTCTTCCTCTTCTGAGAGCCAAGATGAAAATTTAGATCTTTAGATCTCCTTATCTTACTCTTCTTCTACTAAACAAACCCTAAAATTGTTCCAATATTATTGGTAGGAAAAAGCAAAAGATTTGTTTAAGCAAAAGATTTCTTCTACTAAACAAACCCTAAAATTGTTCCAATATTATTGGTAGTAAAATTAGATATGTGAAAGGGAAAAATTTATTGAGTTAACCTCCATCTGTTGCTGCAGTTCTGCTTGCGAGATTTCATCCACTGAAGTATTTGAACTCTGAGTCAGAGCACCAAAAAGGGAGGAGAAGAAGAAAATATATTAGCCTAAATTTTATCACAAAACCAGTTATATAAAAAAAATTTAAGCTTGGAATAGACGAGGAAGGAGAATTTTTAGGTCTAAAATCTCAATATTTTTTGTTTACATACCACTTCTGAGTCCATCTGTCTCTCGCTTCTCTGTAGAATGAAGGTAAAATTGTATGAAAATTAAAGGAGGTTTGAAGCTAAAAACCAGCAGCTGTATACTTGTATTCATTTAATTCTCTGATTGATTAAATGGATACAACGCTGCTTTTTTGAAAAAGAAGCATCTGTTGTCGCATGTTATTATCAAAGAAATCCTAACTAAAAAGAGCGCTAAAATTGTAATTTTCTTTTTGAGAAAGAGAATTGAAATTATACCTTTAAACTCGGGAAAAGAGGGACCAGAATTGCAATAGCTGAAAAAGGATTTTTCATTAGGGTTTGAGATCTCATTTTTAGGAGAGATGATCTTTGCTTCCTATGATTTGGTATCTATGTGTGAACTTGAGAATATGAAGAGAGAGAGCATGACAGAGGCGACTGTACTGAGCTAAATGAGAGCATGATGTGCTTGGTGCCTATATATTATATTAAGTGATAAAAGTATATGATTAATAAGTAATTAAAAAATACAATAAATATATATAAATTAAAAAACAATAAATATTGAATAAAATAAAGACAATAACTATATAAACTAAAAAAAGATGTTAAAAAAATGAAAGAAACGGAAATAAATGATGACAATAAAAGTGTAAATTATCAAATTAAGGGTTAATTAGTATAAAATGTCTTTTTTGACACCGACTCAACAAAATATATATATAATAATAAAACAAAGAAAATTTCTTGTTAATTTCTTTCACATGCCTCTTGTCTTTGTTTTGATACCGATATATATATATATATATATACACACACACTCCCACAAGCCTCATGTTTGATGCTTATATAAGCAGTATATTTTATAGAATTTAAATATATATATATATATATATATATATATACACACACACTCCCACAAGCCTCATGTTTGATGCTTATATAAGCAGTATATTTTATAGAATTTAAATATAATTTATCTCTAGATAATGTTTTATTATTAATGTACTAACCTCAAGAACATTTTAAGCGAAAGAAGATATTTGAGAGAATTTCAAAGAAAAGAAATAAAGCAGAGGGAAGAATAAAATGAGGAATAACATGAATATATAGCGAAATTAGATATATAAGTGCATTATGTGTCTTTGATTAGTTTTTTATATACATGAATCCATGATATTGTGTTAAATCAATATTTATAATATGCTACTGGAATTCATATATATGAATAGGACTCGTTTAATTGTTAATAGATAATTACCATTGGAAATAGAAATCATATGTTTTAAACCTTAGCTTATTCTAAATAATTTAACAATCTTATTCTAAATAATTTTATTTGGAAATAGAAATGCTGAACTTCTATAATAGAAGCAAGATCATCCTTCGTAATTAAAAAATAATCATATAGTTCAGAACTTTAAAATAAGATAATAATGAGTAATCAAATAATGCATAATCAAATAAATATGTTTTAAACCTTAGCTTAACTCTGAAGCAATGTTTATTGAACGCAGCCACGAATGAACTATTTTCTTTTTGCTCTTGCCATTGCCACCTAACCTATTCACATAGAAGATTCAATATACAAATCATATGTTCCGTTCTATAATTTCTTGCACAACCAAGTAAAATATCTTAATTGTCTCGTAACATTCAAAAAAGAAAAAAAATCTTAATATCAATTTATTTATCTTTTTTATTAATATTGATTAATTTTCCTTCTTTTTGAGGTACAGACTACAAGTAGATGAGTGCGATACACTATCATTTCAAAAGAAAAATAGTAATTCGGATCCATAAACAAATATTTACATTGATTACAAAATTTATCAAATATTCTAATTAAAATAATTAGAAATTTAATTCTTAGGTTCATTTCTTAGATTAATTTCTAGGTCCCATTGTTTTGAAAAAGAAAATCAATTTGAAACATATAAACAGAAAAAGAGCACATGCATACTGAAAATTGATTTATTTACTTATTTTTGCTTGAAGAGCAGGAATTCGATTCATTAAATTGTGTAGTCAATAAAGGTGGCTCTCCCTCAAATTCACTTAAAAAAAACAAAGGTGCCACCCTCTCCTTTCCTTTCCAAACGACACAAACTAAAATATGAAAATGAAAAGATTTTTATATAAAGAATATTTTGGTTAAAAATATTTAACTTGTGTATTAAATTGTATTTTCTATAGAGAGAGAAAAAAAATTCGTTTTGTAGAAAATAAGTGAGAGTATCCAAATAGAGGATTTTTTAGATTATTCAGAAAAAAATATGGATTTTGAAAATTTCCCATTAAATACTATATGATAATATTAGAAAAATGATTTATTTTCTTTTCCTTGTATAGTTTTAACTTTCAAGCAAGACGCGTCAAGAAAAGCTAAGAACGGCTTGCTTTTAATGTCATGTCACAAAATTATGGCAACATGAACTTTTTCATATATTTTTCCCTTTCTCTTCTCGTCAAATGGATTCAAATTTTTCGTGAAGTAGATAATTAACTCAAGTCAAATCTTGCATCTAATTATTCAAACCTTTCACATTCATGATTTTTTTTCCCATTCATGATGGAAATGCAAAATGAGTCATGACTGGAAGTCGCATTTTAGTGACTTCTTGTTCTAATTTCTAGAACCAATGTACGATAAGAGAAAAAATATTTGTAATTTTTTCCAAGAACTCAAAATTATAGATTTTTGTTTTGTTTAAGCATGCCATTTGAGCGCTATTTATGTCTGAATAATAGAATAGAGAGAAATTTTATCTTTCTAGAAAGAAACAAACAAACAATTTAACGGTCATAAACTGTCCCTGCCATGGTTTTACTACTTTTCAATCCAAAATGCATCCACACAAATTGTTAGATAACATAAAAAGATAATCTTTGTAGGACCCAATGTCATTAATCTAATTAGTTTTAGACAAAATTAAAAGGTGCATACACAGCATCGAATAAATCATTGACAATTATTGATATGAAACTTCTCGGAAACATCGACGAACTTAACTCTAAACACTGAACTAATTAAAGCCTTAACTCAAGTACTAAACCCTAAATAAGTAACTCTTTTTGTACTTGTCGGCCCACCACTATATGAATTTCCATTTTGAGTTCTTAATAGAGTTCACTGAATATACTATATGTTGTGATTCTAACATGTTGGTACAATATTAGAAGAAAACAGTTCAAAGCAGAATAAAGTATTCTCTACAATAATAAACACCCACGAAGATATTTAACATCATAATATTTTGTAAATTATTCGACATGAACATAAATATTTTTTGATGCAGACATTAACATAAACATTTACCATGGATCGGTATGGAATAGTATTGGCTGTCAATAAAATGGGAAAAACAGGAAAAATATTATGAAAAAATTAATTAAATATTATCACAAAAGAAGCCGATAAACAACGGATTGTGACGTGGTCAAAAATTTAGATTTTTTTTTTCAAATTAAACAAAATAATATGACAAATACTTTTTTTTAGTAATGGATATTATGGTTCAAAATAAAATATTATTAATTTATATATTAAAATTAAATATATAGGGAAAAATTATTTCACTTTGTGTAAGATAAAAAAAAAGACTATTTAAAAATATAAAAGGCTTTTCTTAATAAAGCACAATATATAGTAATAACAATATATATATTTATTTAATAGGAATATATTTTTTCTTCCGATGGTGAATTTATTTGAGTGGCTAGTACATAATTACGACTTTCAAGCAAGAAAATCAAGAAGCTAGTCCTTTTCTCGTCAAACTGAATTCAAACTTCTCAAGTATATAGAGTAAAGTACTTGTCTAATTATTCCAATTCTCACATTCATAAATCATGATGAAAACGCAAGGCATCTTTGTGAATCCTCTTTGAGCCACACATCTCATAAGTCCTTGTTCATCTAGAACCATGTTATGATAAGAGAATTAAAACAATTGTAAGTCTGCCCAGAAATTCATAATTCCTTAAAACAATTATAAGTTTGCCCAGAAATTCATAATTCTTAAAACAATTATAAGTTCGCCCAGAAATTCATAATTCTGCATATTTTACTTAAGCTTACCATTTGACAACTATTTTTATATGTGGTGAAGACAAAATGTTCTCTCTATAGGAAAAAAAGAAGAAGAATAAATGGGTCGAAACTGCCACTGCGATTATTTTAAATTCATTCCTTGACAAATTGTTACACACGACACAATAAGATAATATATTGGAAAAAGATAATGTTTACAGGACCCATTGTAATTATCTAATTAGTTTTAGTCCAAAAAGGGCGCAAGCATAATGGCATCAAATAAATCATTGACAATTGTTGCCCTGTGGTTTCCTCGAAACTCCGACCAACCTGAATATTAATTACACCGAATAATGAAACCCTTAAGTATAAACCCTAAAATCTAAGCAAGTAACTCTTTTTGTACTTGCCAAACTGACCAATCGCACGCCCCACCACTATCTGAATTTCCATATTGAGTTCTCGAATTTCATTGATAGTATTCAGTGCAATAAAAAAAAATTGAATGAATCGAGGAGGGTTCATAAGTCCATCACCCCAATGATTAGATTAATTGAAATAGAATATTCATTAGTACAACAGTGGTCACTTGAGAAATAACGCTGCAATAATTAACACCAACGAAAAATATTTAACATCATAATATTTTGTGAACTATTCAACATGAACATGAACGTAAATTTAACACGGATCAGTAAAATAGTATTGTCGGTCAACAAATATTTTCCGTCAATAAAATGGGAGGAAATAGGAAAAATATTAGGAAAAAAAGATAAACAGTTGATGACGTGGTTTGGAAATTTGCATGGTGATGCATTTGTGAGGTATTTGCGACTGACCTTAAATACTTCACGTCACGGCCCACGTAATGAGGGGCATGTCAAATGTGCATGTTGTTCTGTGACAGTAATTCTTGAGTTCTGTGTGGGTGGTGCAAGGAAAAAGAAATCATAAACTCCACATAACTAATCTAACAATAATCTACTAAAATATGTAGATAATGCAAAACTTTCAAACAAACAAATTTTTGAATATTAATATATTTTTATATGTTTCAAATACTTTAGCTTGAAAATATTTATTTATCTATGGCGTGATATCCTTATTCTTTTCGGATTGTATTGTTTCACATATAGTTCATGAAATGAAAATGATAATATTCAAAAAAAAAAAATGAAATGAAAATGATTAGTAAATAAATAATTACGGGCTTTTGATTCCGCCATATATTGTTTCATTTCATCCAGTAACTGAAATTATAAGTAACGAAACAAGTACCACAAAAGCTGGCTACTCGTCATTTACCAATCATCATCATTTGTTCATTTTTTGCTATAAATGCAACGCAGTGTGCTAAAAGAATGTTGTGAATTTTATGTCAAGTCCAAAATGATATAGACTAAATCATAGAAGTTCTAGATTATAGTTAGATTTTTGAATTTATTTTTTCATGAATAGTGTATGTTTGTTTTCAACTATATCTGTCCTTGTCAATCCAGTGCACCAGCTACCTACATTAGAGGAAGCATCTTGGAAACTTCAAATGGATAATACTTTCATAATTAATTAAATTATTTTTATGGATTGGAGTAATTTATTGAACCATGTACTAAAATAGTCAGCTTAGCATGTCTGGATAAAGTATCCATAGTTTTCTTCACACTTTCCTTTTCCTTCAACTGAAACAGCAACCAGTTTTTATTTTAGGTGTGATAAGCGCGAACTGCGTACAGTCACTGTGATTTATTAATATCTTTGTGCACATTATCATATTAAACCCTGTATAGTCATCTCAGTGAGCAATTAGCCAAAGAATTTTTTGATTTATGAGAGTGCATAGTTTAATAAATTATTATAGAAAAGGATCCCTGCAATGAATATATAGTTGAAGCAAATTTTTCATCCTTTGATTATTTTAAGTGATTGAGTTTTTGTAAGTTGACATTATTATTTTGTTTTTATTTTCTACGAGAACTTATTATCTGACATAAAATTGGTTGTATTATTATTATGCCAGAGAAAAAAATGTACTTAATGTGAAGTCTTGCTAAGTGAAAATAAATTTTAGTGTGCCGAAATTTAGCGAGTAAAATTTGTAATCTTCAAATTTGATGGCCTCAAAAATATCAATTCGTCCAAATTGGCTCTCCATGAGAAACTAGACCTTGAGACGATTCCGGAATGGCCAAATTAACTAAAATCAGAAAATCGAGATGAAATCTGTGCTCAAAAACATGTGTCAGAGGTCAAAAACTGGTTTAGTAGCGTGAATAGGTGTAAAATTTGGCAAAACCTAAGTTAGCGATCTAACCAAATCCCTTATAAATTATCTAAATGTGTCATGGAGAATTTATGGGACCACCAAGATCTATTTTTGCTAAAAGCACCTAAATATGGCAAGACATCCACTTACAACACATATGCATGAAGAATACGTCTTAGATTCACCAATAACGATGTATTTTAATTATATGGTGTATGAAATGGCTATGATTACTTTACAAGACGGGATTTATTGACATTATTATTTTGTTTTTATTTTCTACGAGAACATATTATCTGACATAAAATTGGTTGTATTATTATTATGCTAGAGAAAAAAATGTACTTCATGTGAAGTCTTGCTGAGAGAAAATAAAATTTAGTGTGCCGAAATTTAGCGAGTAAAATTTATAATCTTCAAATTTGATGGCCTTAAAAATATCAATTCTTCCAAATCGGCTCTCCATGAGAAACTAGACCTCGAGACGATTCCGGAATGACCAAATTCGCAAAAATCGGACAAACGCGGTCAAATCTGTGCACAAAAACATGCGTCAGAGGACAAAAACTGGTTTAGTAGCGTGAATAGGTTTAAAATTTGGCAAAACCTAAATTAACGATCTAACCAACTCCCTTATAAATTATCTAAATGTGTCATTGTGAATTTCTGGGACCACTAAGATCTATTTTTGCTAAAAGTACCTAAATATAGCAAGACATCCACTTACAACACATATGCATCAACAATACGTTTTAGATTGACCAATAACGATGTATTTTAATTACGTGATGTAGGGAATGGCTACGATTACGTTACAAGACGGGATTTGTTGACATTATTATTTTGTTTTTATTTTCTACGAGAACATATTATCTGACATAAAATTGGTCGTATTATTATTGTCCCAGAGAAAAAAATGTACTTAATGTGAAGTCTTGCTGACAGAAAATCAATTTTAGTGTGCCGAAATTTACAATTTAGCGAGTAAATTGTGTGAAATGTATGAGGTGTAGAAGTCTTATTGGTGTATATGATGTTAGTAATTCTATCATGGATCCAGTGAAATTTACCAACTCAATAAACGGGAAACTTAAAACAAAATAACACGTCTCTCACACAAAATAAAAAGGAGAATTATTGAAAGTTCCCCCTAGCTTTTCTGAAAATTATTAAAACACTCATACTTTTGAGAATTCTTCAAGAATTTTTTTATAAAATGGATTGAATTACTTTTTACCTTCTTGTTTAGTTAAATCTAACTTTTCCATCCAAATATTTTTTTAACCAAAATGCCCTAATAAGATTTTATTTTTATTTTTATTTAATCCATAATAACAAATAATAAATTATATTTTGCATTTCATATAAATAAATAAATAACATAGACAAAATAATAAAAAATAATAATCAAGAAAATAATATTTAATATATGAAAATAATATTTTATATAAAATAAGGAAAATAATATTTTATGTACTATAATATCATTAAATTAATTAATTCATCATAAAATATCATCAAAATAATATTATGAAGTATTATGTTAAAAGCATTTATTTAGATTGAATAAAATAAAATATGAAAATAATTAAATCAGTATATTTTGGTCTATAAATTTATTATTGGATGGAAAATGTTAAATTTAACTAATTTTATAAAGATTTTTGAAGTAATTTCTGAAGTGAGAACTTTTTTTCACAATATTCAGAAATGTTGAGGTATTTTGAATAATAATAATAATAGTAATTAATATCCCTAAAAAGAAAATGAATGGTCCCACCCTCTTTTCCCTACTCATCATGTCTATCTCCGAACCATTGAAGCACCAAACGCCATTGTTGTCTCTCGGTTTTCATGAGTATGGAAATTACGGAAAATGAAAAACATAACAAGGAGCTTCCGCTCTTTAATTCAAGATCTGGATTAGACTATTTTGGGACGCTCGCTCCTCGCACATCAATCCAAGTCGACCCTTCTCCTCCTGATGCAAGCTCTCGGAAACTCAAATTAGTTGGTAGACTTCAAAATAAGAAATGAATCACGAAATGAATCAGCAAGCAGGAAGAAAACTACAACTTCCAGCTCTCCTGTTTGGGATATGGATAGTAATGAACAAATAGTTAGTATTTTGAACTTAACTTTCCCCCATAAAATCTACATATTAATTTACTAACTATGAAGGTTTGGAATCGATTCCACAGAATAAAACTTTTAGCTTTATTTGTTGTTTTGAATATTTACAACAGCGCAAGCATTCTTAATTATTTGGAAAGCATCCTTGGAAAATGGAGAATGAAAATATTATTAAGTGACAACAGCGAAAGCATTCTTAAATTGCTCTATATTGATCTTCTAATTATAAACGAACTATGGTACTGAATCATTTGTTAATTAAATGCTCTGTTGACTAGAAACAAGACACCAGCTTGTAATAATCAAACGTTTCAAAACCATATCTCTCTTTTATTAAGATACATTATTTTCTCTTTATATTTGGAAATTCAATCTATTAGTGCATTATATAAATGTCAAGAGATTGCATAATTCTTAATTCAAGTTGGTGAAGGAGATGGCGATGGAGTCGTTTTTTGAACGTCAGTTCGGACGAAAAAAGGCACAGGCAATATATGTTGATACTCTACTATGTGCATATGATCTTTAACCTGACTTGGAGGGTATTCAAAAATTGTAAATATAAAGATAGTGTATGCTTGATAAGTGTTGTTAAAATTTATAATCAATTTAATGTATAAAAAAAATATTAGAATATATTAAAAATGTTTTTTCCATAACACAAAAAGATAAATTTGATCTATGTATATGCTTGGTGACATCAAATCTTATTTTGATGCTCCAAAAAAATAATCGGACGCTACTTTTTTTTTGCAAAGCTGATATTTAGATATATAATATATTGTTATCTCCTAAAAATATCTATGTGTTAGTGCTCTATCTAATTAATAATATATAAATTTTTGTATGGTGTACAACTACCCATAGAATTATTTAAACATCATTCAATTATAATTTTGTAATTAGCTAGCTACTTGTAGTAGCAAGTTCTTTGCATGGTTGCACAAGATATATTTAATACGAGTATATAACTAGTAAAAAGTTTAAAATCCCGCAGCGGATATTGTCACAACCCAAAATCATCATGCACAACACATATAGATATACATATAGAGCAATAGCAGAGTCAAAACAATACAAGCCACATCTCACCACGTAAAAGTAAAAACAATATCCACCAACTAAAAATACAACTAAAAACTACTAGATAAAAATATATACTAGTGCTGGCGCTCTCTGCTACGCTCTCAAAAGAATCTACGTATGCCACCACCTCCTGCCTCAAGCGCTACTTGGAAATATTGGCTGAGCGTCAGAAGAGTCAGATAATAAAATATTATCCACTACTACAGCTACTAGCCTACTGGACTGATAAATACTACACTTCTATGAAACACTGTCACCACTTATAAGAACTACCGCTTGCTACAAAAATTACTACTTTTATAATATTATAATTAGTACTACTGAAAATATACATATAAGTATATTTAAAAACTACGATAAGGTTGGCAACCACACGAGACCCACTCATAGACTGCAATCTCGGATCTACTTGAGATAAGTCGATCCCGCTGCACTCTCAACCACACGAGAGTGGTGTCTCCAACTTTGCCACAGTGGAAACACGCCCCCTCTAACCACCGGAGGAGACCGTACTGTCACGTCTAACAGTTTGTAAGTTTCGGTAGCTAGCCGAAAATCACTCTGAGGCTGTTTGATATGAATGACATAGATGGACATACCGGGACATACAAGGATAGTGGGATGAAGGTAGAGTAGATGAGGGATATATGTATTTCATGTGTTTGTTTGATTTGATAGATTAGCAGATGATGGATAATGTAAGTTGTTGTTTGATTTGAAGGAAAAATTTTAAAGTAGTTATAAAGGAATTATTTTTGGTTATATCTTTTTTTCAAGAAATAGAGTTATATATGAACTTGTTACTTTTTTTAAAACAAATTTTAAACATAAATCACAACAATAACTATTACTCAATTAAACCTTCAAAATAATCAATCTCAACTCAAAATACAATTATAATAATATATCATTGAATAAAAAAACAAAATCATCAAACACATAACTTCATCAAATTGAATACAACTACATTATATAAAATTATATTTAAGATCTATATAACATACAAATTAAACTAGCTAAACATCTAAAAAACATATTCATTACAATTATTTTAGAAAGGTACCAAATTTGAAATCTAGAAGTTGCATATCCTCATTTTGATATATGTCATTCATTGCCGTCAGTTTCTTCTTCCTCTTTGCCATACGAATCCAATTTTTTTCACACAAGCAACATACTAAAAAATGACTTGTCATAGATATTTTTTGTGAGAATTAAATTTGATTTTACTTTACGACCCTCGGTTTATCAATTTCAGACATTAGTACTTGGCTTAAGAAAGGGTAAATTTCTGAAAACATAGTCAAACCCTATTCTATTTTAAAAATAAAAAACAATTTATTTCCAAAAAGTCAAAAAATATCAATTAGATCTATTTCTGAAAAATTATATTTTGGAGCAGAGAATCCACAGACCTAGTTCCGCACTGCGCGATAATGCATGAAAAATTGATGTTCATCCTATTTTCAATTGGAGGGAAGGACTTAGAGATCATCAATTAGCAGCTTCAGGTCCTAATCGAAGCAGCCATGGAAGCGGACGGGACGGGTCCGTGTTGACTCTTCCTCTTCTCTCTCTCATCAAACTGAAGATAAACATTCCAGAAAACTAATTCGCTCATCAGATCAATCAGTCTCATTTTCTTTCCATCACTCTATTCTGCCAAGTCAAAAAGAAATAGACATTTGTATTGAGAGAGAGAGAGAGAGAGAGAGAGAGGTACAAGAATCAGGCGCACCTTGAGTTAGGCACGGCCAGAGCTCGAAGTGACAGAGATAACAAGAATCAGCGCGCCTGAAGCTTGAAGCTGGAGGCGATCGAGATAATAAGAGGAGGAGATGAGAGGAGAGAGAATAGGCGGCAAGAAATGGGAGGTGAAGAGAGAGTAAGTGTTGTCCGGTATTTCTGAGCGGACAGCAGCTGAGGGATAAATGGGGAAACATGACCTGACAGTTTTGATTAAACCCTCAAATCAAACGCAGGATTTTTATATTTGTACCGGATCTAGATGTCTTTCTTTTAAAAACCTTCAAATCAAACAGGCCCTCTCTGATACCAGGCCCACTAAAAATGTCCGTACATGTGTCTCCTCATCCACTTGTATAAAAATAATATTTTTCTCCACTACCATTTATACCACAAGATTTACCATTAACTACATATTCTACTGAAATAACTACATATATATAATATTGAAAAATAATTAAATAAATAAATAATAATATATTTTAATTACTACCATTAAAACTGCCTCGGAATAAATATTCCAACGACTACAAGAACACTGAAAACGGATACTGAATGGAGAAGTTATGAATATCTTACTAAATTCAATTCTACTGATCAGACACGTCAGTCTAAAATTGACCTAATTCTACTGATAGCAACTACAACTACCTACTGAATAAAATAAAATAATTAAATACTCAAATAGTCAGCCATGTATTTTATCATGGCCTAAAAGCTTATTAATCCAACTATTAATTAATTGGATCATTATAAGTAGAAGGCCTAATCCATTTTAATTTAATTAAACATGGCCCAACTCTAAATAATATTCAGCCTACTTCACTAGCTAATAATTAATCCACTTAAATAATAATCCAGCCCACTAATATTTCAGCCCAACAACTATTAAAATCCACTTAAATTATTTTAGCCAATTGTCTTTCCATTTAAATATTAAAATCCAGCCCAATTTCACTAATTAAATATTAATCCATTTACCCATTAAATATTGAAATTGCAGCCCAATAATACTTCTCGGCCCAAACAAATTTATATTAAAAGACTTAAGGGATATTTGTTTAATGGATATTAAACCCGAACTTATAACCCGACCCGGTAAGAACAAAACCCGACCCGATAAGACAAACACCTTAATTCTCTTTCTTCCTTTCTTCCTCTTTCGCTTCTCCTCCTTCTCTTTCGTTTCCTTTTAACTCAAACGGAGCTTCAATGGAGCTCCCCTCTCTCTCTAATAGGAGACCAATAGATGGCCGAGACGCCACCAATCAGACGCCTGGACCACCACCGGCCAACATCTCAAATCAAAAACTTACTTTCCCATCTCTCTACTCAATTTCATTCCATCCCCAAAAATTAGGTTTAGTCATATTCCGAGTTATACTCGATTTTAATGGCAGTAATCGACATAGCATCAAGATTAAAGCTTCAATTCAACTAATTATCTCGAAAAGCTCAAGCTTTATGATTGAGGTGGTTCGTTCTTCTCCGATACGTGAATTCCGATGATGCCAGCCTCCGTCCCGACCTTCTCTCTACTTGACTCGCCTCTATTCGCGTTCTCTCTCCAGTTGCGAGCCTTCTCCCCCTCTCTGCCTTTCTCTCTTCCTATCGAGAGAGAAGGGAAAATATGATATTTTGTTCCTTTTACTTTGGTGGGTTAACTTTGAGAGGAAGAGAGACAGAGATATAAGAAACTAAGTTTCATTTCATTTTTTTATTTTATTTTATATATATTAAAATCCACCGTTTAAAAAAAATCTTGATATAATTTTATCATGTGAAAAGGGTCATTCAACAAGCAGGTCTTTGACCCTATTTCCTCTGTTTCTCTCTATTATTATTATTATTAATTTTTTTTTTTTTTTTATAAACAGTTATAACAGATATTTTCCTAGTATATAGTTGAACAGACAGACATTAGACAGCACTTGAGGAGATGAGCAAGATTTTTTTGGTTGTACATCAATATGGGCTTTTTTTATTATAAACTTCAAAAAACAATCTAAATCTTCCCTCAATAAATAAGCCCAACACATGATTAGGGCCAATTTGGGCTTTAAAAAGAATTACTTTTTTTTTTTAGACATCATGCCCGTAGGCCCTTTTTTCCTTGTCTAATTATTTCCTTATCTATCATGGTGCATGTTTGGAATAAATTTGCAGATTCAGACAGGAGAAAATTTGCAGAAAGTACCATACGTCGCTGTTCATACGTCGCTTCAGCAAACTTTTGTATCTTTTTTGGAATAAATTTGAAGGAACCAAATTTTCTCCTGTATGAAATAAATTTGTATGGAATAAATTTGCAGATTCATTTCTTCAGCAAATTTATTCCAAAATTTATTTCATACAGGAGAAAATTTGAGTAGGACAAATGTTTATTTAAACCTCAAGAAAGAGTGCATCAAAGCACATCCAAAACAAACACTAACCCACAACAAAACCTCATCTTCCTTCCCCTTTTCCTTTTTACCATTTCCATACATGGCTGCACGGGATATACCGTACTTGGTTCCTCTCCGATATGAACTTCGTCAATTGGGCTTATCTTTTGTATTTTGTGGAGCCGCAATCATAAATCATGCAACTTCACGACGTTATGTTAATTCCGTGCATGTTTACGTGGGCTTCACACTTTCAAGTTTCGGAGTTGCATTAATCATGCTCTCTTTTGTCGTTGAAAGGTTTCCACAGCCTGCTCTTGTTGTATTAATGGTCTTGAAATATATAATGGGTGGTAATGTTGCAAATCTATTTTAAGTTTTTCATTGAAGGGCCCTTGGTGTTGGTTTGGTATATCTAGTGTATTCTCTGTTTCATTTCGTATAATCCCTTTTTTACTTTAGGGTGTGCTCATACGTGATAGTGATACGTCCCGTATAATTGTTGTGATATATTTTCTTTTTGAGTAAATAATCTTTGTAATATTTGATTTTGGTTTTGGTTTTGTAAACTTTTAGCACTTAATGTGTGGAAAACCCTGCTATATCTTTGTTTTATTATTGCTCTTATTTAATTTTTTTAAGCAAACGAAAAAGAATGTTTTTGACTTTTTTTTTCTTGAACAATGTTTGACTTTCGTTATGTTATTTGTTGGTTTTTTGCCCTGAGCCTAATTCCTTTTCCTTTGAAAATCGGAGCATGCCAGTATTACGGTAATTCATACTTTATAGGCCGAAATTGGCTCATCCCGTGTTTTGGGCTTGATACTATATTGGAGAAAAAGATTATTTTAAGTTTATAATAGAAGAGCAACAAATTCCAATCAACTCAATTGTCACATAATGAACGATCAATTCATTCTGTTTTCTGTTTTTTTTTCTCCAGAAAAAAAACAAAACGTGTTTGACAAAATGACTCTGTTTTCATTTTTTTCTATCTGAATGACAAAAAATAAACATGATTTTGGAAACAAGAAAAAGTTATTTCTTACCTTTGTTTTTCACTGCCAAACCTATAAATATCTGAAACCACACAAAAATAATATGATAGCACTAAAAAAGAATATTGACCTTGAAATATTATATTGCGCTAAAAAATGTAAGTTGGAGTAAAAAATAGTATATTCATATTAAAAAAGAATTTTGACCGTAGAACTCTATATCCACTAAAAAAAGATAAGTTGACACTAATTATAAATATTGGCCCTGAAACTTTATATTGTAGTAAAAATAAAATAACTTACCACTGAAAATAATATAATGATACCGAAAAAGTTTTATTAATACTGAAATATTTATATTCACACTGAAATGTTATATTGACACTAAAAAGGATGTATGCCGATATTAAAAATGATATATTAACATTTTTAATACTAAAAATGATATATTGACATTGAAAGTGTTTTATTGATACTAAAAAACAGTATTTTGATACACTAGAAATAATATATTTTCACTAAAAATAGTATATTGACAGGGAAAATGATACATTAATATTGTAAACAGTAGATTGACACTCTAGTTAATTAATTATGTACACGTAGTTATCGGAGTCGGTCCTGTGATTTTGGAGATCCAAAACGGTCATCTACTTGTCACAGTTAATAGTATAATGAAAAAAATTGAGAAATTTAATACAAAAATACCAAATTTAATACAAAAATAATGCAAATGAAAAATAATGAGAAATTTTTGTGCAAGTTTTAGTAATATCAAATTAAAAAGAAACATATTTTCATTTTTTTATTTTTCCAATCAAAACCAAATAGTAATTGTATAAGTTATTATTATTGATTAAAATAATAAAAAAGACCGAACTTGATGCATTAACAGCTAAAATGGATCGGAGCGGGCCACTTAATAGATCACATATTACGTCGCACAATTATTGCATAGTGAGATGAAACTTGATAGTTGTGCTGACTTTGTGATTCCGTATTTATTTTTTGTTGTATCAAATATTAATCTAACTTCAAATATTTTTTATGTGAAGCTCTTAAGGCCCAAAGCGCTCGTTTTGGTTAGTCTGGCCCAAGGGCTGCCTCTGGTAATTATTTGTAACAAAATTTGTTCGTTGGCTCGTCCTTTTGACAATCCATCATTATGGAGAACTTACTAATTGTTGAGCCACGCAGAAAATAAATGTCCCAATAAAGTTCATTGCGCTAAAAGCCCAACATTTGGGATACAAATCCTAACCTGGTTTGTTGAGAGTAATCTAAAAGCCCAAACTTCGCTGTCGTCATAGAGAATATTAATAGGCCTTTGGTTGGGTCATTTGTTTCTACATTTGGATTAAAATTAGACAACTTAAAATGGGCAAAATGCAGTCCGGCCTCTTTTTCACAATAACTCACTTGTTCATTGGATCAAAGAAGTAATAAACTCTTCAAAAATGTAGCATAAAAATGGATATTTTTTCCTCCAAAAAAATACCGGTCCGTTGTTCGGTACCATCACTTCCAACTGTTAGATTGGCGTTTCCAAATGTCAAACAGGCAACAATGGTCACCTTGGCGCCCTATAAATTCCTGTCCATTGTTTCAACCTAAAACTCTCTTTTCCTTCCCTTCTCTCTCTTTCCATCCCCATTTTTCCTCCTCTCTTCCTCTTTCTTTGTAGACTTCCCCTCTCTTCTTTTCCATCAATGGCTGCAGCCCCACAAGATGTTGAGAATTTTCTATGTCGCGAGCTTCAGCGTCTCGGCTCGTCCGTCGGAATTTCTGGAGCCGTGATAATAAACGGTGCAACTGCACAACGTAACCCTAATACAGTATCTGTTTATGTGGGTTTTACACTTTTAATAATGGGAGTTGCATTAATTATGCTTTCTTTTGTGGTTGATAGGTTTCCACAAACTGCTCGTGTGGTTTATGAAGTGTTCAATCACATACTGGCTGGTAAAATCGGATATCCGTAGTAGTTTTATTTCTTGCTGTTGTTTGTGTAACTGCCGTTTTAATTTAATCCGTGTACAATATTTTGTAAATATTTTTTATAATTGGATTGATTTGTAAATATTTGAGTTTGGATTTTTCTGTTTGATGTTGTATATATAACATACTCACTGTTTGCTTGGTTTGAAAGTTTGAGCCCTTCAGTTGTAGATTCTTAATGAATGGATAAGTGTGTGGTTTGTTTTCTGTTCTTGGTTATTTTCTTATTTGATTCTTTGTGCACCTCGTTATATTTTTTTTATTAAAAATGCACTTCATTATTGATTTGATCCAACTGAAAGAAAGAAAATGAAAAAAATCCAGAGCATTTGAAACAGAGTATTATTACCTGTGAAAAGTAACTCAAGAGTGTGGTTACATGTTTTGCTTTAGATATCTCGTGCTATTTGACTATTGATATGTTATTGTAGATTCAGATGCTGAAAATATCATACTTGGTTAAAATCCTTTTCTTTCAGTAAGTGCGATTCTTTTTTCAAATCTGGTACTTGGTCATAATTCCACAAATTTAAATAATGTAGAGGTTGGACATGGACTTACATTTAAATTAATAGATAATTACTAATTGATTGTATTATCAAATCCCTCATTTATCATTTCAATTTTCAATTCTCACATTAACTGATTTCTTAAAATATTTTAGTATCATTGACTTGAAAATCCTAAATTCTTAAGTTTATGTATCAATAATTTATTGAAGGTATCCTCGGAGATAGATAAAATGATAAGATCACCTGAAAAGAACATGTCCTGATTAATGTATTGATCTCCCAGCTTTATATATATATATATATATATATATATATATATTTTTTTTTTTTTTTTTTTTTTTTTGAATGAGATGAGGTGGGATAAAATTTCGCACTCAGAAAATTTTCATAAATAATAAAAGTTACATAATTGTCATTACTAAATATAAGAAATCCCGAAAAACACTCCAAATCATTGAAAAGATGACAACCCCTTAGTAGAAAACACATAAATGGATCCAATTACCTAAATCCATAGTACAAATAGCAACGATCAACAATTAACAACACCGTACCAATCAATAAAAATTATCTATTCTTTCAATATGAGATTTCTTCTTTCTTGAGATTCAATCTATATTTGACTTGTTGAGAGACTTTGTTAAATAAATATTAAATAAGATTATATTTGTTAGAATTTAAACTCAATAATCTCTTGATTCAGATATAATAAACTCTTATCAACTAGGCTATGAAATATTTGTTATTTCTGCTTTCACCATGAGCACTGCTACACTAGCCAGAAAACAACACTTTTCCTCCCTGAATTAGAACTATATGTTTTTATGCCTAAACAATGTTATATTATGCTTATATATTGTTCTACCCATTGTATACTTTTGTTCTATTATAATTAATATTGTATGGAAATTGAAATATATGCATTGTTTGAGCTTTGCTGTATATATTTTATTATACTTATATATTATTTCATTACAGCTACATACGTCTATATAAACAGTATATTATTTAAGAAAGAACAATAACAAATCATACTAATTGTCAATGAAGCTTCCTGGATTTTCCCCATAAAAAATATTTCTTTTTGTGGGAAAGTAAACTATTAAGATCATATTAGCTTTTGATATATTGACCATCTTATATAGTTGATCAAGTCTTCATACCATGGAAGCAAAATGGGGAACGGGAACTCAATTTGTCGGTGAAGTGAGCTCAGCGTTTTGACATTTCATTTATACTTAATTTTATCTACTTTTACAGTGACAGCTCCTCCAGTTAAATTTGTTTATTTGTTTTGGATTTTTTAATATCTATTTGGTAATAAGGTTGAATGTATTATAAATGGATTGTAAAATATTTCAAAATGGCATACTCAATTTAAAGTTTAAACAAAAGTATTTTTATGTATATATAATAATAGTGCTAACACGTATTCGTGAGCTGGAGCATATAAATTCTTGCATGTCAAATAATTTTATCGTGCGTAAGCAGCATAACTGCATATCTATGAATTATTTAAACAAAATTTTTGTTAGTGGAACTTGAATGATTGCTTCAAATATTTATCTCAGTTATTAGTTGAATCATTACATACTAATGGTCATAGATAGTTTAGGGCATTACACAAAAAATTAATTTCATTAAAAGTTCAGAACATGCCAATGGTAAGATATCATCCCACTAACTCAAAGATTGTGAATTCGAAACTCGGCAAAATCAACCTTTTTGAAAATAGATGATGAACATATAAGTCTCACCTATAAATTCAAAAAAAATGCAGAACATAATATCATGGGTCTCGGATTCAAATTTTATTGACACTAAAAAAATAAAAGTGTGACAAAAAAAAAATCTTCATTCAATAGCAAAAAAATAGCTAGACAGAATTATTTCCATTTTATTACACAAACATTATACATGGTTCATCTTGCAGTAAGATTTTAGCAACCATAGTGACAGATAATCTATTGTAAATATGGGGTAATTTTGAAAAGAAAAAAGCAACAAAATTCTATTGTTGTACACTTTAATGAACCTTCACAATCTATATATTTTTCTCCTCTGAAAATATTTTCAGCTGCTCTTATCTAGTTGTTTATATTCTTGCTCCAAATGATTTTGAGCAAAGGTCCAGACTGAATACTTTCAGGATTTCGGATAGTTAACGGCGGGGATAGAACTTGACCAGATATGTTGGGGGACCAAAAAGATTTCTCACCACTAATAATTAACTTTACACAAAAATTTGGAAAGCTAAATAAATAAAATTACATATACTTAAAAAAAAATTCAAAATAACAATAATAATATATAGTTGTCTAAAATTTTGAAAAGGTCATAGCTTCTCGGTCAGTGTAAAGCTCCATTTCTGATTAACGGAGATTGTTAGCAAGATCTATATCGGTATGGTTTGGTTTGTCAGAAAGACAACTTAAACAAGTTAGTGGAAACAAATAAGATTCATTGGTTGGAATATTCAAAATATTTTTTAATGTATGTAGGTTTGACATAAAGTGATAAAGCAACTATAATTCATAAACTTATATTTGTCGGTGAACTGAGATCAGCGTCCAACTGTACTGTTGACGACGTATTTTTTTATCTTTTTATCACCCAATTAAAATTGTTTTAGGACTAGAAAAGAAATTTAAATATATTAAATATGATGACGACATAAGCAATTCTTTTTTGAAAAGCAAATGCGGCACATTCCGTCAATAATCAATAATTTATTAAAAGGCATGTATATTGTTGACAGAAGAAGATAGATTCTAAGGTGAATCAAGGAGAGGAACAAACGTCTACACGACGGTTTTATCTTTTATTGCAACATTATTTTTCTTTTGTTATATTAATTGACTCAGTAAGACATTTTGTCTTCCATCTTCAAAAGAAAAAAAAATGTAATGTTCTATTATTGTCAAGTAAAAAATGAAAGAATATTTTAATAATTGATTTACAATCTTTGTTATAAAAATTAATAAATGTTACATCTAGTTTATTTATGATTCTTATCAGTGAGATTTGAATTTCAAATTGTTTGAATTTTATTACTGATACTCTGTCAAGTATCAATTAAGTTGAATAGTCCAAAGAAATAATAGATACTAAGAAGACCCAATCCAAAATCACACTGAAATGGGCCGATTGTCATATCAAAAAAGGCCCTGAATTTCAAATCACAGTACGATTTCCTTTGTCCACGCACACCCACAATATGACATCTCGGCTCTAGCTATCTGAAAATAGGGATGTTCATTTGCTTCGATCAATTTGATTCAGTTTTAATATTTGAAAATTAATTAAAAAGCCAATATAATATATATATCAGCATCAGCTATCAATTGAGGAAATATTACCTTGAATGTGATGAGTAAAACTTGTGCATGACCAACGAATATAACAACTTTTACCGTCCTCAAATAAAATATTATTGAGAAAAATCTATTTTTGACCCTTAAACTATTCAATTAGTTTCTTTTTGATCCCTCAACTTTTTATTGGTTTTTTTTTAACCCCTCAACTAATGAATTAGTCCATTTTTGACTCTTTCATATGTTAAATGCTTATGTATCCGTTAACTTGGCACGTAAGCGATGATTTGACATGTAATTATGATGTGGCAATTGTGGCATGACAAATATTTTATATATAAAAAAAATATATCATACTCCCCTCATTTATCTCCCTCGTATTCTTTCTATTTGATATTTTTCTAAAAATTTGCCCTTTAAGTTTGATTCGATACAAGTTTTCTTCATTAATTATTTTTTTTAAGAAAAAATATAAGATAGAAAAAATACGAGTAAAAGTAGGAAATAAGATTTTTTATTTTTCAAATAATTATCATGTCACAATTGCCACGTCATAGCTAGTTGTTTACCAAATCATCGCCTACGTGTCAAGTTAACGGACACGTAAGCATTTAACGGATGAAAGGATAAAAAAAAGACTATTGAGGGATCAAAAATGGATCAATAAAAAGTTGAGGGGCCAAAAAGAAACTAATTGAATAGTTGAGGTACCAAAAATAGATTTTTCTCAATATTATTTGAACATCTTCCTTTCATCAATGATTTATTCAGAAAACAAGAAAAAAATATTTTACATCAAGAGCAAGCAACTCACCTTCCTTCGTTGTTACAAGAATTTTAATGAATTTTTTTGTCCAAATAATTCACAGTCCATCAGACTAGTCTTGGAAAAAGATAACACGTTAACAGACAAAAGAATACATAAAATAAAAAGGAAAAAAACGAAAATTTAAAAAAAATCCGACCTGCCGGATTCGAACCAGCGACCTAAGGATTTATCTGCAAACACTACAGTCCTCCGCTCTACCAACTGAGCTAAGGTCGGTTTTTGTTTTGATTTTTCCTTTAATCTTATTATTATTACTGATGAATGACCTATTTTGTAATGCCAAGTACATTATTTTATTTTTTTTGAATGAATTGAGGAGGGTTCATAAAACCCCTCACCCAATAATTAGATAGGATTAAAAAATTCATTAATACAAAACATAGGTCACTTGAGAAAAAAAGTTCATTAATGTCAAGTACATTATGTTTTTATCTCGTGTAAATAAGTACAACTCCGGGTGCAAATCCGACAAGAAACCCTTCCCCAGTCGACATGCCAAAGAGGGGCTGTGAACTCGTCGTGAATTTCCCAATTTATAATTAAATTAAAAAATCCAGCCAATTTCGCAATTTGTTTCATAAAATTTGACCCCCTCTAATATAAACCCTCAACTAGTAAATTTTTTGGGTGGTCAATGAAGAGATCATTTGCTTCTTTATAAAGCGATTTTTGTCCGTTCATCGCTTTTCATAACTACTTGAGAAGTAGTGCGTCATTTGAATTTCTCAACTCTCTTAGGTGAAGTCCTTCATAATTTTTTGGTAAGCAGTAAGTTTTTCAGTTTAATAAATGAAGACCTTTCGATTCCGTATCCCCTCCTCTCCATAAGACGAAGTACATTATTTTTTTAAGAACCAAAATTAGTTGTCATGATATAATATAACTAATTGTGACTCCAACATTCCGATAAAAAGCATATACACATGATAGGAAAAAGACAATAATCAATCAAGTAAATATCCTAGAGTTAACTCAGGTTATGAATAAATTAACTAAATATGACTGCATTTCTTAGCTTTTGAGTTTTGCTTTATCACATATACATTTAACTTGAACTAACAACAACACTTGAATAAATCCCCAACCAATATATTAAACTCAAAGCTCGCACAAAATGGAAAACCCAACTACTTTAACCATTACTAACAACCAAACTTATGTTCCCATGACACTCTTTAACTTGTACAACCTAATTTTACCCCTTATAAGTATCACACACAAAAATGGAAAAACCAACTACTTAACCATTAACCAACAACCAAACTTATTTTCACATGACAGTCTTAACTTATACAAACTAATTTTACTCCTATAAATACCAACCTAAGCATCCCTTTCAAAATCATCCAAAAACGAAACAAAAGCAAATTCTCTCTACAAAACAATCAAAACCCATAATGAATTTCCTCAACACTAGCTACCTCTTGAAGGCCATTTTGGTCACACTTGTCATGGCACAATACATCGGCACGCCACATGCAGTTCGTGACCTGACACCAGAACAAACGTTTCCTGGTCTGACTATACCAACAACCACACCAACTGCTGCGATTTCGCCTGCCGTTGCTGGAACTGTACTACCAACTCCAGCTATGCCGAGATTCCCTACCATACCATCATGGCCAAGACCGACCGGTACGCCGGCATGGCCAAGACCCGCACAACCTGCCAATCCTGTTGTATCCACCGAACCAACTCCCACTGGCGTTCCGACTTTTCCAAATTTTGGTTTCCCGCCTTTCCGTTTCCCCACTGTTCCTGCTGGGCCTAGAGTTCCATGAAGGCCTTGAAGAAAAGCTGGCCATGTTTGTATTGGGCCATCTGATCCAGCTATGAATAATGTTGTAGTTTAATTATGCAAGTGAAGTTTATGGAACTGGACTTAGTTTCCTTTAATAATGTTGTATGAGTTATGCATGTTATGAGTTGCTTTTGTAAAATAGCTTGTGTCTGGTGGTTCTATGAATAAGATTAATTTTCATCATATATTGAATTCACAATTTGAATACAATGGTACATGTTCTACAATAGCTAGAAAATGGGAAATTTCTATAAAAATAATATATAAAACAAGACATTTTAAAAAATTATGCACTTTACAATATCCGTTAATAAGCTAAACCTTTTGGTTTAAAGATATTATGTTTGATCAGATGGACTCAAAATTTGTAAGATCCCTCTTTTTCTCATTAAGGACACGAAAATTCGGCCCACGAGAATAAATGGCTTACTGGATCTGGCCGATTAAAAATATGAGCCCATATTATCTTTTTTCCAACTGCAACAATATTTTTATTTTCTTCTTTTTCTCCCTTTTAAACGCATTTGTCAGTTAATTAACACCAAGTAACAATGGCAATAAAAATATAGATAACTGGTTAGCGATTTACATATAACATAGTTTTATAACATCACAATTTTGAGTATGTGACAATCTAGGAAAAATTAAATTAATATACGGTTTAAATAGAGAAAGTTTTCAATCCACTCAAAAAAAAAAAAAAATAGAGAAAGTTTTCAATAACTTTAACTTCCAAACTTTTGTTTTCATTTTTTACCTTATAACAGTTAAAGTTAACATTTCATCTATTTTATCCATTTGTCAGACAAAAAATTTCACTCAAAATTCAAACGTTCAATCATATTTTAATTCACCATCCATTTTAAAACGCCACAATCCACCAAAAAGCTGAAAATTTGGTTGCAAAAATCATTGCACCAACACAACCGCCCAACATATCACACTCCCTTCTTTCTCTTGCATGAATAAAAAAGGAAAAAGAAAACACAAAGATCCAAGCTAGGCATAATTAATGGTGATGATCATGGATTTAAGGAAAAAGCCATTGCTAAAGAGATTTTTCTTTTTTATTTTGATACCATGTTACATGGCCTAAAAGTTTGGGTTGTCCCCTCTTTGCTCAAATGGGGTCAAAATGCAAATGCAAAAGCATCTTTTCTTTGTTTAGTTTCTTTTTATTTCTCTGCACCAATTTGTCACATGCATTGATGTGTTGATGACCCTTTAGACCACTCAAATAACATCATGTGAGACCCTTAAGACCATTGAAATAACATCATACGAGACACTAAAATAACGGCTAAATTCTGAATCTTACGGAATATTTTTTTGTAATTTTCAGTAATACAAGGTTTTTCATTTGCATTTATCTACATTCTTTTTCAGCTACATTTTTCTACATTCTTTTTCAATTAAATTTCCAGTAATACATTTTTGAGTGTATATCTTTTTCCTTAATGCAAAGAAGGGTCTATTCAAGAAATAGGTTAAAAGAATACCATAGATGTATTTTTTTTTCTTTCTTTTTCTTTCTCCTTTTACTGGGGAGGAAGCTGTCATGATAGATAGCATCATAGGTTGGCAATATAAGTATGCATATGTAATGTTCCCCATTTTCTTTTTTTCTTTTTTTTTGCTCACAATGTTCCCCATTTTCTTTTTCTTTTTTTGCTTACAATGTTCCCCATTTTCTAAAAGGAAAAATAAAGGGGTTCATAACCCCTTTTTGTTCTTATTTTATTTTCAAGAGGTGTTTTATAATGCAAATGCCAATATTTTTATTGAGAATTCATTCGATAATAACTTTTAATGGACTAAAAATATTACTTCTCAATAATAAATATGATCTTGGCTAAAACTACGACTACAATTCGGCTCCAAACTTGTTCAGTATCTCGACAATTGGCATCTGTTACTAAAAAAAAAATTTCACAAAAGAAAAGTATTGATACCTTCTAAATAAAATTATGAGATTCATCCATATTTTTACAAAAGAAATTAGGGAGCCGATACTGCTCGACGGGTAGTGTAGCGGCGGTATATAAAAACTGAAAAAAATATATAAACTGAAAACAAACAGTATATAAAAAATTCATTCGATAAAACAGTATATATTTAGAAAAATGAAAACAATATATAAAAAATATAAACTAAAAATGAATAGTATATAAAAATTCATTCGGTAAATAGTATATATTTTAAAAAATGAAAACAATATATAACGCATATAGAAACGCAAAAAAACAGTATATTATTTCAATTCATCGCTATAGAATCGTTACAGTACTCCGGCCTAATTTCCTATTTTCTAATAAATTATAAGGAAAAAGGAGTATAATTTTTTGTCTAAATGGGCATTAATTAAAAAGATAGGCCAAAAAGGCTACAGAAACAACAAGATAGGTATCTTCCCTTAGTTTCCCCACCATCCCCTGTTGCATTTGTAGGGACCCAAAATAGCGTGAGCCACCCTAGACTTGGGTCCATTTAATTTCCTTTTGGTGCTACTCAACTGCCCCAAATTGGACAAGTCTTTTTAGATAGTGTCCCCTTTTGCATAAATATCCTTTTAATGATAAAGTTGTTAGTTCCATGTACTTATCTAACCTTCAAACTTCAAGATAAAATCCAAAAATATCACGGGCTCTAAAGATGAGCTTGACTTTCTTGATTGATGGTGTCTTGATAGTTAGATCATTGTTTTTGGGTATATTTGTTTAATTGATTTGAAATAAATATTGATTGGTGAATAATTTGCGGTCTCAGCTTTCATAAAAGACCTAGAAAAGATATTACCACCTATGAAATAGCCACTAACAATGATATATTAGTTAAAAATTATTACTAATCTTCTGACATTAGAGTTTACATATTATATATCAATTATTGTAACTTGTGCTAGACTGCCTACAACTTTTCCTATTTTAAATATATTTGAAAACAGGTAGCAAAAGCCAATTGTTCCTTCAGAAAATATATTTGAATTACGAATTTTTAAAAATTCCATATTTCCATCAATTATGATCCTTCCAACACATCCACTTATACAAAAAGCCTTCTTGTGACAAGAAAAAAATGATTTCAAGATCTAATCTCAAAAAGAAAATTATCATTAATTATGTTTTGACTTACAAAACACTCATAATTAATATTAAGTCAACCATTATTGAAGCTTTTGCTTGGAAATTTCCGACACAACCTAGTTTGACTTTGGTACTAAATCTAAGCTTAATAGGAAAATTAATATGAAAAGTTTCTGAAGAAATATTTTTAATGCTTTGATCAAGATTAATTGCGCGTAATTAGCGATATTCAAAAGTATAGTGCCATTAATGCATAAAAAATTAACTTTTTGTTAAGAGTATAATAATTAACTTCTTAGATGCCAACGCAGGTTGATTATATTATTTTGTCATGCATTTAGCATTAGTACAAAAGTATCATTCTAATCTTTAGTATATTAAATAATTGTCCTGCATTTAGCATTAGTACAAATGTATCATTCATCTTCAACATACTGCATTAGCTTATTTTGTTTGAATTTAGCCTTTAGCGTTAGTACATAATTGTCAATCAATTTTTTATTTATCAATTTTTTGTCATGCATTTATCATTGGAATCTTAGTATTAGTTACCATTCCATCTTTTTATCCACATTTCTTTTCTATTTATCTCTCTTCCGAAAATAAAAAATAAATAAATGTTTCTACAATCTAATAATGTTTTTTATCAACATTGTGAAACAACATATTTGTCTATCTCATTTTTTTTCTTCAAAGCCATCATTCATCATGACCCGAAAAAAAGAAAAAATATCGTAACTGTGTGGTACTGTTCATCCAAATAGCTTCATGATGATTACAGGAAAAAAATTGTTGCTGTGGCTGTGCAGTTTTCTTTCAGGAAAGGCCGCAGAAAAGATAATAATTACTTTCAGGTCCTTAAGGATCACGAGATGCTTCAATGTCAGAGCCCACTGTCATCTGGGTCCCACTGCATTCGAATCCTTGGGACCCATTTGATACCCTAATAACGACGGAAACTAAACTTTGCTTCAAAATGATTGGATGAGTGAATGGTCTACCATGTAGGATTGAGAACCGATGATAAGGAGGGGAAAATTAGCTTTTGTTTGTTGGAGATTTTTGATGATATTTGAGGTTATGTTATAGTTTTCTTTTCATAGGAAGATTTTAGATTGAAAAAAATAGTTGTTAGTAAATAAATTAGTTTACGATATCTTTAAACATTGTTTTTAGTATTGAATAGAATTTTTTTTGAAATGTAGCCGATTAGGCTTGTAAGACTTTTATTAAAAAAATAAAAATTGATACATAGATTATTTACAATCATCTTTTAAACAAGAGCTTATAAGCATATTCTTACTAGTCTTCCCTTACTAAATGAAAAAAACTAAGAAATGAAAAACTATGATCTCCGATTTGCTCTCGTGACATGCTTACTTTCCAATTTTCATCCGCCACTTTCTCCCAAACTTGTGTCGCTTGTGAGATCAAGGACTGAAAATTTTAAATGGTCAAACAAAAATTCTAAGTATGTATTTCATGGAAGCATATTTTTACAACATAATATATTCATATCTAATTGAACGTTGAGCGTGTAAATTCTCTTTTTTTTATTAATTTAATCACCTTTCTTATTTGTATTTAGCATTACTCTCATCAAATAATAATTATGTTGAGGCGGTACGAACTGGTACCGCCAAACCCTAGATCGAATTATGTGATCAAGCCCTAAAATCATAATAACGAAAGTGTACCTGGAGTTCATGTTGCGTATCGAATTGGAGATAAAACCGTAGTCGTACATAAAGTTTTCTAGAATATCCAGAATCCCGTATAGAGCCCTTTTAATTTTTTCTCTTGATTTATCTTCTCCCAACTTAATGGGATAAGAGAAAATGATTCATTGATTATGTTATTATACGGGCCAAATTACTTATATAACTAAGTTATAATCTTTTTCCCAAAATACACTTTCACCTATAGACATTTTTTTGACTCTTAAATAGTTATTTCTATATTAGTCTATCATAAATATATAAATTATCCTAGAATATTTCTACGCATCAAATATCACACCATAATCTACACATTATCATTAATATATTATTAACCAAAGTGATCTCTTTATTTTGATCATCTATGGCAGTAATATAATACATATAATTCTAATATTGTATTAAAGATCCAACAAATTAAGATATATTTTCCAAGTTTTCAATATATTATTTCATGCATACAAAATTCTCTATATTTTACATAATACCATCATAATCAGAAACTAATCATTCTAACAATCGATGATAAGTTCACACATGCCAAATCTTTTTTCCGCCTACTACTCTGCAAAACCTCAACATAATACAATACCCAACACAAGCAAACATCACTCTTCTTCTCATGTATCTCGCCGACATGTTACACCACTTCCACCCCCAAATCCTCCCTAACACAACAAACCCACAAAACCAATTAATAAATCTCATCTCAACAAACAAAAACAAACGAATGAATGAATGATCACATCAGAAGCAAACCATGCCTCTGCCATCCGTCCGTCCCACTTCGTACGTCCCCAAATCTTTTGACCCGTCCAACTTTCCCGAAAATACCCCCACCAACTTATGCCCTCTTCCCCCTCCCCAACAGCATGACTCCAGGGGCAACATCGTCAATTCCCACCCTGCAAATGATTGCTCGCCATGGCCACACAAGATTTCCCCAGATTCCATTTCCTCTGTTTCCGAACAAACTCTATAACACATGCAACAACATTCTGACAGCGTGTTCATATTATATAAAATTCTTGTTTTAACACAATATTACATACTTATTTAGATTATAGAAGATCCTGAATTTGGTTTTGACGTCGGATTGAATTTGGGCCCGCATAGAGATTGCCGTGGGGACGCCGGATGAAGTCGGCGCATAATCCTGTTGTGCGGATGGCGGGAAACACAAATTTTGTTTTTCACACATCTTGCATTATAATCCTCGAATAACTCATATTTATTTTGCACGATTACTGGATAAGATAGCCAGCAAAGAGCTTATTTATTATGCAGTAAAATGTAAATTTAGTCATTATAATGAGCATGCACAAGAAAAAAATACTCTGATTTTTAGGGCGGCAATTTCATACATCATTATTATTATTATTATTATTATTATTATTATTATTATTATTATTATTATTATTATAAAATATTCTGATTTTACGGGCGGCAATTTAATACATTATTATTATTATTATTTGGGGAGTTTCGAGTAGTGGCGAGTAAAAAAATGTTGAGAGAGGAGGCCTTTTGTTTTGTTTTGTTTCGTTTAGTTTAGTTTTGGGTACGGATACTGGTGAACAAAGTAGCTTTGTACGTACGGGTATTATACATACGTCAGGCCTGAGGCTTCAGGGGTATATTTCCATCCAACCGGCTACAGCCGGGCGACAGCTTTAGCGACCTGGTCGGTGGTCCTCCATTACTGAAGCGTCGCTGGACACGTGTCGGCTGAGTTTCCGAAATATCGGCACAGCTGTCGTCCACATGGGTCGGCAGGCGACGGATTCGATCTCGGCCGCCGGATGGGAGGCGGAGGGATGGACGGCGGGGATGGATGAGGAAAGCGGGTTCAAATGGAGATTGATGTGTTTTGGGTTTGGAATGGAGAGGAGGGAGAAACGAGGGGAAGTCAATGGTCAAAATATTATTTGGGGAAACGGATGAGATGAGAAGAAAGAGCCGTTAGTTTATTAGTTGTTACTTATTACTTATTAGTGTGATGTTGTTTGTTTGTTTGTTTGTTTATTTACTGTTAATTTTTTAATTTTTGTGATTTTGAGGTGGATGTAGTTAATGATAGTGTCAAGTTTGAATATTTAGCTGGGTTTGAGTTTGAGTCATTTTTGTTAGCAATGTAATTGATTGCATGGGAATGGGTGAAAAGGGTTGTAAAGGGAAAATGTATGATGATTTTTGTGAATAAAATGTAATAATGTCAATATAGTAATTTATGCTTGGATTAAAAAATTTACGATTGAAAGTAAAGGAATATGAATTTGATGTTTCAGCATTCAAAATTGTTTCTACTTGGGCTATAAATGATGTTAGGTTGGCTTTGAATATTGATTCTGCTTGGTTGCCTAAGTTACCGCTGAAGTAAATATGAGGCAAATGTGGAAATGTAATAATATTCAACCAATATATCATGCAAATTTAACACAACAAAATTGGCAAGTGTTGGATTGGATCTTGACAAAAAACGTTGAAATATTATGTATAGTACAATTCAGATATTATGACATATTTACAAAAAAAAATTGGAGCTAAATTACAAAACTTATTTTTTTATAAAAAACCAAATTGAAAAATGCATTTGTCTTGTTGAAAATTAATGCAAAACTAGACACATTAACTTCATCATTCAAATCATTTTGGACCTATTGGACCAGAAATATGCTTCTCCCTGCCAAAATATTAGCCAAAATATTTATGAACTGTAGTGCTGGCCTCAAATCCAAACACCAATTTCCAATTTCTCCCAAATAGACAATTACAGTACATAAAAATGTTGTACTAAAAAAACTCACCTGAGTGAAAACGCATAATTACTGTGAAAGCGACCAACCAATCTCTTCAGTTTTTTCATTTCTTTTTTGCTTTTCCAACCTCTTCAATTTTTACCCTGATAATAAAATAAAAGTAATTAACGATCCCCCGCCCTCGTGCTCGCCTACTATTGGCTAACAGTATTAACAAATTATGACGACATTATTTAATATTTTCCTCTTTAAAGTTTAAACCATACTAAATTTAAATTGCCAGAAATCTATTTTTATACAGCAGCACAGCACTGACAATCACTGGAGAGGAACTGCACCCCATTATACAATCTCCAGTTTAAATTTAACTTGAGAGGCTGTGAAGAATTATTATATGGAAAAGGAAAAGAAGGCTTGTCTATATATAAACAGATGAGTCGTAGTTAGTCCGGACAGTCTAATTTATCTTCTTTCTATTTACTTCCCAAACTACTCTTCATCACTCTCCTCTCCGCCACCTTTCCTCCGACGACCGCCTGAGATCATGGCCTCCGCCGTGGCTTCTCCCAGTTCTCCTCTGACCCATCCCTGGCTCAGCCCTCGCCTCGCTGTGAAACCAACTCAAGATTCAGCTCAGGCCGCCATGGCCGCACCTGTGGAAACGGATTTCATTGAGTTTGAGTTCCCGTCGGAGGAAGTTCAAGTCAAGAACAAGATGCTCACCGCCGACGAGCTTTTCTCCAACGGCAAGCTCTTACCGTTGCGTCCTCATAATACCGACGTCAGCAACTGTGATGAGGCGCCGGCGCCGGAGGCGATCAAACCTCGCCTGTCTCCGGCCATCGCCGTCGAATCCGATCCGTACGTGTTCTCCCCGAAAGCTCCGAGCTGCTCCAGCCGCTGGCGAGAGCTTCTAGGGTTGAAGAAATCACAGAGTAGTCCGACTAAGTCGGATCCGTTGCAGAAACAACCTTCTTCCCTCTCCAAATCCTCCAACCTTCACCCTAACGGGAACCCTTCTTCCGCGCGTTCGTTGAAGTACTTCATCCACAGAAACACCAGGTCCGACTCGGCTCTCAGCCTGCCGTTACTCCACAGAGATTCCGACGCCGATTCCTCCGTCTCGGTCTCCGCCCGCCTCTCCCTCTCATCCTCCTCCTCCTCCGATCGAAGCGACGATAACCCACGTCTCTCTTTAGACTCCGACAGAACCTCCACGCGCGTGCAACAAATCCGAGCCCGCCTCGAGGCAGCCCGCGCCCGCGCCGGCCGGAGCCCCGTCCGCCGTCCAACCACCACCTCCGCTCCGCCGCCGGCGAGAGGCCTCTCAGTCGACTCTCCGAGAATGAATGCTTCTGGCAAAATAGTTTTCCAAGGCTTAGAACGAAGCTCAAGCAGTCCAGGCAGCTTCAATGGCGGACCGAGGCCGGTCCGGTCCAGAAACGGAATGGAGCGGTCTTATTCCGCCAATGTGGTTCGAGTCACTCCGGTTCTTAACGTGCCGGTTTGCTCCCTGTCGAAACCCGGTTCGGTATTTGGGTTCTTTAGTCCGCAAAAGAAGGATAATCATAAAGATTCGTCCGGTCTACCGCAAAGCCGGTCTGGTTCGTCTTTGGCTCGGACCGGGTCGAAGGTAAAAGCAGTAAGAGATTAGCCGTTCGGTTTGCTTGGTTTGGTTTTTGCTCCGGTTTAGAGAAGGATCTACATCTACTGAAGGAATTTTTTTGGATGAACAAACATGGTGAATTAATTTTAACTTTATTTCATTTTAGGTTTAGACTTTTTTATTTTTATTTTTAATTTGCTTTGTTTAGTTTTTTTTTTCTTTTTCCTTTTCCTCTTAAATTAACAGCTTGTAAATATTTCCTTCATTATTTGGTTCCCCAAACTAATTGACTGTTAATGAATGAATGAATTTGAGTTGAATGAATGAATGAATGAGTTGTCTTTGTTGTGATTATTATTATTAATAACTACTAACTACTAGACTCTCCATTTGGATGTGTTCACTGTGCGCCAGTCCATGTGCTGCACGCCTCGAGTTCCGCGCGCCAGACCGTCCATTCAATAACCCAATTAATAATCCATTATTACTCCCAATATACTATTTTATTATTCAGATAGACGATTTCATTTGATTCGCCAACTAGTTAAGATAAATACTGCGCTACGAACGATAGCATGGGAATCCCGTACAGTTGTATTGTATATTTATATTATATTATAGCCATGTGAGCACTGTTCATCTGTTTCTGATGCTACTGCTGGTCTGATAATTACACCCATGCTTTTCAGTCTCTGCACCCCCTTTTTGTTGTTTTCTCCGCCAATTTTGCTTCGCATGAAAAACAATTCATCATGAGATTTGTATGATTTTATCATATATATATATATATATATATATATATATATATATATATATATATATATATTTATGTTTTATCATATGTTTTGTGTTTTAGTGTTGTTTTATTGATTTGAGATTATTTTCATTGCGAAGTTGTGAAGAAATGGTGATAATAACTAGTATTTTTGATATATTTGGTGAAATGTGCAAATTTATTTTATTACAAAGTTAGTAAGTAATAAGAGATGATGAACAAATACATGGAAAAGGGAGGGTTTTTGTTGAAAAGTGGATTAGTAAAATAATCAGAGGTTCTTATTTTGAGCAGTTTGATATTGACCGTTGATCTAAGATAGAATTAATCTGAGCCGTTGGATGAAGAATGCATGTGATTCCTTCCAGCGCATATAACAGGCGGTCTCCTTTTGATTTTCTATGCGTCTGGTTATGTGTCAATCTGTGTAGCGAGTCACTACGTAACATTCTTACAGTAAGTTGTTATAGATAGAGGTTTTTGTATGAAAGCAAGTATAATGAGACGCGACATAAGATATGATTGGATATATATCCGTTAACATGGTTATATGATTTAATATCAGATATATTAAATTTTGTTTTAATGTAACTGGTATAATGGGTCACATGGGGGAGGACTGAAACGCTGCCCCAGCAAGAGGAGGCAAAGATTCTGATATCACATTAGAAAAACAATTAATCATGAGATTTATATGATTCATATGATTATAATATGATATAAGTATAAAGTAAGATAAGTTTATGGTATGTAGGTGTGGGGGTAATAATTGAAGGTTGGTTTGGCGCTTAGCGACTGAAGGAGGAACAAAGGAACAGCCAAGTGGATTTGTGTATATATTAGCTGTACTGTTATATGTTGGCTTCAGTCTCAGTCTGTCTTCAGCCTCAGTCTGGTTTGTTTAATATTTGTTGATTTGTTTATTTTTTGTGTTTTGATTTGATTTTTTTTTTTAATATTTTGGGGTGGGTTTTTGTGAGTTAATATTTTATGTTTTGGGGGTTGGTTTGGTTCACAAATTGCATAGCCATGTTATGTTTCCTTTTTCTTTGTTTGTGATAATATTTCTTTTTTTGTATAATATGCAGACATTGGTAGATTGGTGTGAATGTGTGTGTATTATACATCTAGTTACATTATATATACATATTACTATTCAAATATTTAAATATTAAAATAACATTTTTTTAGGAAATAACTATTAAAAAAACTTATCTCAAAATAATTAATAATATATATGCTACATATCCAAACTAAAGAAAACAAAGAGGCTGGATATGGGTTGGCTTTTTTCTCACTCCTCTCTGTCTCATGCTTTGAATAAGAGAGATAAATGCCAAAAAATTAAAAACAATAACAAAATATAAAGAAAAAGAATTATATGGCATGTTTTTATTGAGTGGTTCATGGTGGACCAGTGTCAACTAATATTTTCATACTGATGTGTGGAAGTGTGTTGTCACTCGGTCTTCTAAGCAAGTTGAATGAATTAAACAAAGTGCAACATGAGAATTGTTTAGGTAGACAAAAATCATATAACTTATGTTTAACATGGAATTTGTTTTCTAACATAAATGATTGTGATTAAAAGAATTTAAAAAGATAATGATATGTTATCATATTGTATTGTCATCTAATGCAGTATTCATTGGATTCTGTTCATCAAAAAAATATTCATTGGATTCTAAATAGACCATCATTTGGAGGTTTACCAAATATTTTTTTGCAATTTTGTCCTAAAATTGTCTATTGTGGGAAGTGAATAGTGAAGGATTACCCAAAATCACTTCTTTTATTCTTCCAGGAATTATCTCAAAATCACTTGTTTTTTTAATTCTTTCAAGTCATTATAATGTGACATTTACATGCAAAAATATTTTTGTTTAAAATTAAATACTACTTGTACTTTGGTCAAGTAATTATAATTTTTCATTGTCTTTTAAAACATAAAAGAGCACTGAAAGAACAATATTATTTTTGTACTATCCATATTTTGGCAATGATTTTTGGGTCTTCTATGAGTACTTTTTTTTCGAAACTACAACAGGCAAATTGCCGACTGAGATACTATTAAATAAGTTAAAATTCAAAGTACAAATAGATTACGAAATTTCTCCAAAGGGATCTAGCAAACAAAAGAAAAAAAAAGATACATAAAATTACAACCTAATACATTAAATCTAACCATTTTGGAAAAAAAGAACCCCACAAACATGGTTGATCCAATTAATCCTAGCTTGTTGAGTTCTGAAAACTGAAAGCGCCTCGAGCCATCGTCGTGCTACAGAGTTTGGGCGACTATAGGACCAGTCTATGTCATGTCGAATTGTTCTAGAAGAAAAAAGTCGAGAGAAAAACATCACCACGAAAGGGGAGGCTCGGAGGAAGGCCACGAGGAACCGGTACCGATATAGATAGCTGCCACAAGGGGTTCATACAAGGTTAGAAACAATCGCCGTAAGGGACCAACACCAGATAAGAAACAATAGCCACAAGGGGCCAAGAACATAGACAATCACTAAGAAGATGCTTGCACATACTGCGACAAGAAGATTTGTATCAGATCAGAAATCATTGCCACAAGGGGCCGGTACGAGCTCAGAAACCACCGTCACAAGGTGCCGATACCAGATTAGAAGGAACTGACACAAGGGGTTGGTACCAGGGTTTCGACCCTCCAATAGAGGTCAAAGGAGCACCGTCAGAAGACCGGCGAAAGAGAAGAATGTCGCATCCACGACAGAACTCAAAACAATATCACACAGACCAAGAGATGAAATTTTGAGACAAGCTAAGTTTTTAGGCGCGTTAAAGCTCAATAGAAGAAAAGCCGCGCGGACTGGCTGTGGGCGTAGAAGTGTCACCTATGAGCATTTTGCCATCTATGTTCTACAAACATATTACATAAATTTGTAACAAACATTGTTTTGAGATCTGATTTATATCCAGAAATATTTATGCAATTCATGGAAGTTAGAAACTAAAAAAAAGTCTATTAGAGGATGAAATAGTATAAAGCGAAAGATATATATCGGGAAGTACATTTTTTGAAGGTGTATTTATATCTAGTTACCGTAAATATGAATATCTTAAATGCTCATAACAATTTATACAGACTGATCATATAAAGAAAATGTTAGTTATCGCCATGAACAAGTAAATCTGATATAATTTCTTAATTACATCGCATAAACTTCTGATTTACATTCAATAAAACCTTGAACATTTTTACAGTATAAATTGTATCATAATGATTCATTACACAATCACAACATAAAAACAAACAAAATATTTGAGTCCAAAATATAATGGGCCATAAAAATTACACACTAGACCGTGTCAGTGTTTCAGGGGCCATTTTTGGTACCATCCATCCGATTCATAATGGAGAGAGAGAGAGAGTAAAAAATTAAGGATTATAAATTTATGATCTTTGAAATCTGGAATAGTTAGGGTTTTGGTTTTGGCTCGATTTGAGGTTCTTTAAATTTCAAGTTTGACCCTCACTGACCAAATTCAAACCTTTTCTCTGCTAAATTTATGTGGATTTCTGATCAAATCCTGATTAGATTTCTTCTGAAACCAAATTTGGATTCTTTGACTCTGACAATTTTCCACTGACATTTAAAGAATTATAACAGTGTCCATTGCAAAAAGAAATTTTTTTTGGTGTCAAAATTCATCAAATTGTGTGGAAAATCAAGCAATTTGGGAGCCAAAATGGAAAGAAAAAAGAAAGAAAATCCTTCATTCTGAAATTGACACTTACAAAATTAGAAAATTGCCCATGATTTAATTCAGTTTGAGTTTGTAGGCCACTTGAAGATAATTAAGTTGTTCATGTACTTTTGTTAATGGAGACATTCATGATTTTTTTTTATCCTAAATGTTTTATATTATTTCTTATTCAATATATGATTTATAATTATATATTATAATTAACAGTGAAATATAATCATCAATCGAGACAAATGTGTTCTTCCAATCCAAAACGCAAGATCTCACCAACAAAATTGGTCAAATCTGGTTAGCCTAGGATTTCATTCCAAATGGATCATCAGGCAAGAGATACGCGAGGTCGTGTTCTTCCTCTTCTATATCTTGATATGTGCCGACTAAAGCAGCAGGTGAAAGAGGATTCTTGATTATCGGGGTAGTACGCGGAGGAGATTTACTGGTCGAAGCATCACGTGGAGAATGATATTAATTACCCGAGCACCACGTAAAGGAGGACCAATGATTCCTGTGCCAACACGCTGAGAATGATTTATGGTTCCCGGCCCAACACGTTGCGGAGGACCTATGATTCATGGTCCAACGCGCTGAGGAGAGCCAATGATTACCGGTACAACACGTTGAGAAGGACCAATGAATCCCCGTACAATACGTTGAGAATGATCTACGGTTCCCGGCCCAACACGTTGCGGAGGACCTATGAATCCTGGTCCAACGCGCCGAGGAGAGCTGATGATTCCCGGTACAACACGTTGAGAAGGACCAATGAATCCCCGTACAATACGTTGAGAATGATCTACGGTTCCCGGCCCAACACGTTGCGGAGGACCTATGAATCCTGGTCCAACGCGCCGAGGAGAGCTGATGATTCCCGGTACAACACGTTGAGAAGGACCAATGAATCCCCGTACAATACGTTGAGAATGATCTACGGTTCCCGGCCCAACACGTTGCGGAGGACCTATGATTCCTAGTCCAACGCGCCGAGGAGAGCTGATGATTCCCGGTACAACACGTTGAGAAGGACCAATGATTCCCAGTACAATACGTTGAGAATGATCAATGATTACTGGTTCAACACGTTCAGTGAGACCAATGAACGCCGTTATGTACACCTTCATCTCTCCTATTCTTTTAGGGAGACAAATTACATCTGGTGGAGGATAAGTTACTACAGGCGTCGGTATGAAGACTAACCTATCACCGCATGCTAATTAATTCGAAGATTCCATTGAATTGAATAAATGGTTATGAGTATTGGATGGTATTAATAACTTGAGAAATTACTAATTACTTTACTTTAACAAATATTAATGAATATTTCTGATGGTGTTCAATGAAATATGGGATATTTGTAATTTTCCTTTCAACCGACTCTCAGAAAATTATCTAACCACTTTTTTGAATATCTAGCATAATTATAGCTTTCGACGTAATTGCTTCGAGAATCCAGCTTAATTCTAGTTTTTGTTGGAACTGCTTCGAGTAATATAGCTTAGTGACGGTATTTTATTCAATGAAGTCCAATTATCCGATCATCTTGGGCCTTTTTGACTTTTTTCTTTCAATGATTTCTAACTAATTTTCTGATTAGGCAAGCTTGCATTAAAAAAAAACTAATTTTCTGATTATGGAATATTTAAATATTTATATACATAAAGAAGATCATATTTTAAATAAATATTTGATATAATTGACACAACATATATTTAACAATTGTAAACTAGGCTCATTAAGTATCCAAGTTGGATCATATTCGGGCTTAACGGGCCCAATTTTGATAACTTGTAACTTCTTTTGCTAAAAGAATAAGATGTTGCTTTTAGTTCCGTTATTATCTTATTGGAGGTATTTTATATTTTTGAACCTAAACATATATTATATTCTTTCTTATTCAATATGCACTTTATATCTTGCAATATCATGATCAGTAGCTTAGCTTGCACCCATTTGAGAAAATAAAGCTTTCAACTGATCTTTTTTCTCTTTTTCATACTTAGATAATAAAATCAATTTCCTTCTGAAAACGAACACGCAAAATTATTATTTTAAATAAAAATGACTTGATATTCATGACTAATTCTAAAAATAATTATGATTATCATTGCTAAATAGGAATGTTTCATAATATATGGCATCATTGTCAAAGCAAACGGGACAATTAGTAATTACTTTTTTTGTTTTCTATTAAGGTTATTTTATCTCACATCAATTATTTTGCAATATTTGTATTCACAATATCGATCGTACTAGCTGGACTTAGTCTAATTTTTTTTGAAGCTTGAACTTTAGTTTAATTATCTTCAGCTTTCATATAGTTTATTATATTAAGTAACTTTTCAGGGGTTTTCTCTAATTCTAGCAAATTAAGAAGTGTTTTTTGCAAAAGATGTATAGCGAGCAGCGACTATTGGATCTTTCAAGAAAATTATATGAAGAGGCAATTAACATAAAATAGGAATAAAAAACAAAAGGCTTAGGAAAATTTGGTATTTCTTGGATTTACTTATTTAATGGAGTTTGTTTGGTGGTATATGTATTTTGATGTAGCTTTCCAGGAATTAGTATATTTTCTAGAAAATGAAAAAAAAAGAACAGAAATTCTGGTAAAATAATGATAAAAATTAAAGGCTAAGCAACTTACAAGATTGAAAATCTTTAGTTTCGAGACTTGAAAACCATGTCAAATTGATGGTTACTAAATATATTATATACATGCTGAATTTCTTAAAAAAATTAAACATATTAAAGATTATGCATATTGGACTTCTGTTGTGCTGTCCCCTCTTAATAATTGACATATTTAAAATGTATCTGTTTATATGTAGCTGTTGTAATCATTTTCTAATTTCCAAAGTCATTAGTGAGTAAAAACTTTATAATTATAAAAATAAATACATACGGGTGAAATTTTTTTCAAAAAGAACCTTAATATTTTTTTTTTGAAGAGAACCTTAATAATTACTTACTGTACAGTACGTCATAATAATCATTTACCAAGCATGCACATTGAAGGATTACTTCATACAAGACCTTCATTATAATATAATCATGACTGAAACTTTTTACCTTCGCAAAAAGGTGAAAACACGTAAACCTGATTATTGAATGCATCTACTGATTTTAGGCTATACTTGCTAATATATATTAAAACATGAGTATGTGATGACAGTGACGGAACTTGTCTTTATTAATTTTTTTATTTGGGGGGAGGGGGATTTCTCACTACTAATTAATATTGTCCAAAATTTTAAGGAGTCAAATACATAAAAATATATGTATTTCAATTTTTTTTCACTAAAACACTATAATATATACTGTTTTTCAAAATCTTGGGAGGATCATGCTTCTCGGTCTCTATAAAATTCCGTCACTGTGTGATAGCTTACCTCAGTCTTGAAAATAATAATTGAATGATATCATATGGATTCAATTATCATTCAGTTATAATTCTCTATCGTAATAAAAAAAAATTCAAACCGAGAAAACAAAACGTAATTCTAAAGAGGTTGATGTCCTTCATAGAAAATAGGCCAGGCTGTGATGAAAATTCTGAAACTTAGTCATGATTGACTTGTACCAAGTCATGCATTCCTTGATGTTTTAATTTCAAAAGATTACATACAAATTTAAATTACTTTTAAAATAAGATGCGCACATGATAATTTCACGTTGCCTTTTGACCATTGAATTAAATTAAGATAAAACATGTAAATAAGGCTTTTTTCCCTCATTGTTTTCTCTAACAAACAAATAACTTTTAAATTTGATTTCAATATTTTTTTGTTGTTAATGTTATGCTCTCAATTTTTTATTGGCTAAATGGCCCTTGATTGAGGCATAAATAGGTTAAATAGTATGCAATAAACGAATAAAATAAAATAAAATGAAATATGTTTATAATTCATTACATCTTATTCTTCTTTAATTCGAATAAGTCAATGAAGTTGCACTTGCATAAAATTTGGTCATATACTGGTATCACTTGATAATTGGCTAATGAGTGTGTGTCATTCTTATTTGTAATTATTTCAATAATTTTAAATGCCAAATTAATAATTGCAAAATGTCGCAATTTGGGAGAATAACAGAGGATGTTGATGGAAGCAATGCGAGAAAAAATGTTAACATCTTGGTAAAGTGCCATATTATTATCCACTAATTAGAACCTAACAATATTGACTGGCTTGCTTAATTACACTATTTATCAAAATTGAATCATACAACTACTATGATGACTAAATTATGTTTAGAATAGATTTCATTTATTTGGGTTAATATCATGTACTGATCCAATATAATTAGAGACCTGATAATTCACGCTCAAATTCATTTGTTGGGTTAAAGAAGAGTACATAAATCTAAAATACTAATGCCAATAAATTACAACACAAAACGAATAAATTTATTATGTTAAATCGTGGGCTCTGGCGTTATGTCGTGCGGCGCATGCTAACTTAGTAAGAATTTCCATGCATATGTAACTATTTAAATCCAATCAAATGTTTAAATTAATTTGTATTGCTAGAAATTACTAATAAACTTTTATTATTTATCTTATATTTAAGATAATAAGATGAGACTAATCTTTCTAGTTAATTAGGGTCTAAAGCATATTTTTCTTATTATATTGCAAATACAACCTCCAAACCTTCTAACTAATTTGTAGCTTACAATTATGAAAATACTGTTAGCCAAACACTCAACGTCATATATACTCCATAAAAAAAGAAGCTATATATTAGTTGCAATTAAGTACATGTATAATAAATAATAATAATAAAATTACTATTAAAACATTTATAAGAATTAATGCAAGCCACCTGGAATGATTAGTGAACTTAATCATTTGACCTTGTAATATTAAGGACCTTTGTAATTAAATTAATTAATTAAAATTTTCTCTCACTGGGCTTTTCAAAAGCCACTAGCCAATCCCTTGGGCTTTCTTTTCGAAAGGATTACTTTCAATTTATTCAAATTAATCTAAATTATAGAAAAATGATTTCAAAATCACCATATGAAATAAAAATTATAAAATAAAGTGAAGAGACTATGAATATTAATCACATTGGGACAAATTTCTTAAAAAATAAATCAATTTGCATAATTTTCAAGATTTTATCGATACCGACTTTCGCTCTGTGGGCCAAACCGTACAATTATCTCATTGTTTATGATAGGAAATATAAATTACAATCTGCCTTTGACTAATTATTTTGGTTTATTTTAACAATTCGTCAAAATAAAAGAAGATACATTACAAGAAAACCAAGTCCCATTTGCACATTTATTCTCATTCATTTTTATAAAAAGAAAACCCTAAAACAAACTCGGCCCCACAATACAACCAAAAGATACTATCCATAACCTCAAAAACAAAGAAAATAAAATAGCAAAAATATTCTGAAATTCCATCAACAAATCTACAAAAAATCCAAAGCCCGTGCTGGAATGACGAGAGGAATAATAATGAAAAATGATACAACCATTTAAGGACTCGCCAAATGTCCTTATGTCACAAAACCAAACTTTTATTCTGTTCAACCAGCCAATTGGGTGGCCCAAATTGATACCAAATGTGGCTTTGCTTGACCAATAGGATGTCGCCATGTGGCGCTTGACTGACCAATCGTTAGGCCGTTTTGTCGAGTTATATGTATCTCACGAGAGGGTACTAATTATGCATGAGAGACAACCCATTTTTTAGTACAACATTTAAGATATTATGTATAATATACATATATCTTCTCCTAAACTCTTTTGTTATGGTTCTATAAAATAATAAAATAGATGTATTATATCCTATAGAAATTTCATTTGGAAGTGGGATGATTAAATTACCCTCTCAAAATTTCTCAAAATGATGTAATATATCCCATTTTTTTTTTCAAATTATTGTATCATTCTATATTTATGTCATTGCAACATGGTTTTTCGGTTTTATGATATTTTTTTGTTTGAGAAAAATAAAAAAAGGCAAATATATAAAAAGAGGGTCTTATCACTTTGTTATTATGGGGTCTCATGAGAGAGACCCAAATGACCTAACAGACAACACACACATCACAAATTCAACTTAATCTTTCTCAGCCATCCGATTCTGATCGGACAGCAGAGCTTTTCTCCTTGAGGTGCATCATAGTGGACCCTTGTGAGAAAATGTGTTGGTTGTTTTGAATCCTTGGATTTCGATCGAATGGATTGTATTGTGAAAATGTGGCACCAAGCACGTGCTTGCCATGTGGTGGGGGAGGAGAAGTTGGAGCCAATTTGAGGCAGTGTTTGGGCCCATGCTATAGTCTTTATCAAGCTCTTGTGATATTAATTGGTTGATTATATACTTTATAAAGAATGCTGTTATTAAATTGTGACAATTTACAATTTGAATTTTGTTTTAGTTCTTATTGTAAGTAGGGATATTAGATCTTATGTAATATTGGACTGGTTATTGGGTTAAGTGTAGTTCTAATGAATCAATAATTTTTGGCTCTAACATATATAATATTCTAGAGCATGAATACACGAACACCCTTTTTTTATTAAGCATAAGGAGTTAAATAAAGGAATATAGAAAGGAAAAGCAGCCGCCAAAAATTAAAAGACCTCTTCATATTTTATGCAATTTTAACTTGACTAATGACATCTCATTTATTTTTTAGCCCTTTTGAGGCCCCTTCTAGATTACAAACCATAAATGTGGGGATAATATGATTCCAAGTTGAACCCTAATTTAATGACTATCCACTTTAACAATATAGTCCAAATTATATGGTTTTATGGATTTTTAGGTCATTTAAGGTAAGTAATTAGAGACCGGCATTATCATGTATCATGTAGGTAAATATCACCATTGTGGAATTATCCATATTCCATATATAGTAGTAAAGAAAATTAAGTGAAATTTGATGTAATAATGCCATCTTCATGACTTCATCCATTATTTTAATCCCGATAACCAGAAAATGAAAAACAAAAAAAATCAATTATATCCTTGTAAAGTATAAAATGTACTTCTGTGCTAGTCTTTTAATTGTATAGGAGGTTCACATGTACCTCGTATACCTTCAGAAATAATTCGAGTGATGTCTTAATCACTTGGTCTAGCAAGTGTTCACTTTTCATATATCATTATTTAACTTAATTTTCTTCAAGCGAGAATCATTGAGAACTTGACTACACTTGTTCTAGAGAGGAGCGAGTGTGACGTGGAAGATCAATAGGGGATTTTAAGCCATATTATAACATAACTTTTTTTGAGGAAATTAAATCAATGTATAGTTTTCCCAAAAAAGATCAAGAGCTTGAAGATAATGTGTATACTATATACATTTTTAGTTCATACTTCAAACTTATGTTTATTTATACTATACAACCCAGAACTTCAAAATGAAACAGTATGAAATTCTGTACATTAGTGCAGCAACTTGTTACAAAATGTTCGGCTCAATCAAAATTCTAGAAAACCATACAATTACTACGAATATCTTTTACATCAAGAAGATCAACGGACTTGTCAAAATTTCCATCCATCAAATTCTTTCCAATGGAAAATGACCTAGCATGACACATAAGCAATTGAGCACCGACATTTCTCCATTTCATCATGCCACGTGTCATATGGCACTCTTTTCTATGATAACTACATTCTCCCTCCCCCTTCTCTTCGCTCTCCACTCTCTCCACAGTTTCTCTCTCTCTTTCCCTCTCTCCTAAAGAAGTTGACTTGTGCTCTCTATTAATACCCCACCTTACCTCTCCTTTCCTCTTATTCTCTTGATCTTCCCCCTCCCCCCTCTCTCTCTCTCAATATGAACATGAACATGAATATAAATTATCTAAGTATGGTTGAGGCTAAGTTACCGCCCGGATTCCGATTTCACCCGCGAGACGATGAGTTAGTGCTCGATTATCTCTGCAAGAAGATCAGCAGCAACAACAACAACGACGGTTTTTACGGTTTTCCAGCAGTTGTAGACGTAGATTTGAATCGAGTCGAGCCTTGGGATCTTCCTGGTAAGACCAATATATCTTTTTCTAACTCTTAATCAATTTTTTTTTTCATTTTTTTGTTCTTTGAATCAATTATCTTTTTTTTTTTGTGTTTATACGGTTTACTATACATATCATTGTTCTTATGCGTTAGTATGTTTTGTGGTTGTGATTTTTGAAGATCATGGTCTTTTGTTGCACTATGGATGAATAAATTTGTTGATTGATATTTTTCTATACTTACGTTTAATTTGGTTATAGATTTATAATTGTTCAAAGTTTTGTTATTTTTTACTTCTGTTGGGGTATATATGTAAAAAAATAAAAGAAAGAGGATTTTGAAACCCTAGCTTAGGCGGGTTCAAGAGCTCAATACATACATATATTTTTCCAGATGATTTCTCGAATTAATTAAATTATTTTACCTTAGCAAGCGCATCTATAATAAAATTTCAAATATCATTTCGTTCATGAAGTATAATGAAAATAATATATAATATTTGGAAAAATCTCTATTTTCTGTGCATGTAGATCGATCTTAGTACAAAGAGTCGTTTTTTTTCCAATTTTCTTGGTTAGGATAATATCCCAAATTTAATATCTTAAAAGAATACTTTTCTAAGGCAACAAAATTGAACATCGAAAACTCCAAAAATTATAATGAGAACAAGTTCACACGTCTTTTCCTCTTTTTTCTTTGGATTTTTCCCCAGTAAACCCCCAAATAACAGAAAATTATTCTTTCCATCAAAAGAGAATGGGCCCTTCTCAACTTCTTACATGTGTCATGTTCGTAATGGAGTTGCGTGCCCACTTAATATATTATCCCTTTTAATTATTTGTATGTACATTTCATGTGCAACCCTACAAACATAGAAATTTAATTGTCACCCTTTTAGTTTAATAGAAGTATATATCATGTGCATATAGTATATATTTTATTTTTCCCATAAATCCCAGAAATCATTTGCTCGTCTTTTCCCTCGTTTATTTGTGGGCAATTAAAAATAAGAAAAAAAAGTTGTTTGAGCATCTTTTAAAGTGAATATGGAAATCAATAGTATATAAAAGATATTTATTATGTTTGTTTAGGGGAATTATTTTGTGTTTTGCAGAAAAATATATGACATTTTTCCATTTTGTATTGTTTACTTGATATTTGAGATTTTGTAGGGGTAAATATGAAATTACTTTTTAATTTAAATAAAATTTTAACAAACCAAACTTAGATAGGGACAAATTGAACCAACCCAAAATGATGCCCACCTATCCTCTTGCTATTGATGGAAATGCTAACAATTTGATTTGAGAAAAGGACAAAGAAATATCTAATTTGGTAATTTACAAGAAAATATGCTTTGTTCCTTCCTTTCCTTTTTTCTTTTTGAAATTAGTACATTTTTCTGTTACTATAAAGATTCTTAAAAGTTATAGATATAATTCCTCCTTTTGCGAAATGAATTAACACAATTTTTTTGTTCCTTTATTATAAAGATTCTAAAAGTATAGATATAATTCCTTCTTTTTCTAAATGAATTAGCATAGTCTTTTTGTTTCTTTGTTATAAAGATTATAAAAAGTTATAGATATAATTCCTCCTTTTTCTAAATGAATAAGCATATCTTTCTTTCTCGTTGGAGTAAGAACTAAAATGCTTTTTGCCATGCAGAACTTTTCAAGTACAATATATAGAATTCTTATGAACTAGTTTTCTTTTTTCTTTAAAGCTTAATAATCTAACATTATTTACTGCCATTCTTATAATATATAGTCGAAGCGTGCGTAGGAGGAAAGGAGTGGTACTTCTACAGCCTAAGAGATCGAAAGTATGCAACTGGTCAGCGTACCAACAGAGCGACTGAGTCAGGATACTGGAAGGCGACCGGCAAGGATCGACAAATCAGTCGAAAAGGAGCGCCAGTTGGCATGAGAAAGACACTTGTTTTCTACCAAGGTAGAGCTCCAAAAGGGAAGAAGACTGAATGGGTCATGCATGAGTTTCGTCGCGAAGGTCAAGGCGATCCATCAAAGTTTTCTTTCAAGGTAATAATTAGGGTTTTTGATGAAATTACACAATTTTGTCAAGCTAATCAGTTTCATATGGTTTATTTTGGTAATATAAGTGTATCTCGTTCTGAAATGAAATTGGATATATGTTGATTTTTAAAAAGGAGGTATCATCATGAATAAAGTAATTAGGTGCAAGTTCACAAAAATTTATATTCAAAAGTGGTGCAATAAGAATCTCATTTTTGCATATGGATATGATATTTCCTTAATTAGAACTCATAAATTAAATTCAAAACCAAGCTATATTTAAAAGATTTCGATGCATCATGTTTGATGAAAAAATGATTTTCTAGGTCAAATGTAGAGGCCAAGTATGAAATTTTCTTTTAAAAAAAGTGCAAGTACTATACAGAGATAATGAGCTGTCGTTTGAAATCCATTAATTTATGTAAAAGTCCATGCTAATTTGCAAATTAAACTAATCTCGCATGTGTTGATTCAATCAAACCTCATCTTGTGATTTTTCTGTTCTTTATTTTTTTATGTATCAAGTCACAATCTATGCCAGCTAAATATTTACATAGTATAAAGTTGTTGCTCTCAAAAATTCCAAAGAATATTTACATCATCTGCCAATCATTCAAGACTCAGACAAAGTAGCAAGTCTATTTCAAATATCTTGTTTTTTTTTTTTTTTTTGAATGGGAAGTCTATTTCAAATATCTGTTTTAATTATTTTTTTAAGGTATAGGAGAGTAAACTTTTATTAAATTTGTTGTATCACTTCTTTACATTGTAAGCCTCTATTTATTGGGAGAGCAATCCATGAATTTTAATTATTAGCATGTCATAATCACATAATTAGTTTTTTAATCTATTTTTAATTTTTCTTGATTACATCCTTATCCAACAGAATAGTGACATCAACTATCAATATAATAAGCTTTGTTAATTACGGTACCAAAATTCAAACCTCCTATTCTAAAAAAAACAATCTTTTGCTCAAATAAATAAATAAATTGAAGAGATATAACTAGTTAGTTCTTTATTCTTCTTCAACACTTTCTTCTTGTCTAAGTTTTCTTCTAATTATTTTACGACCAATAGCATGTGAATCGGCAAATTACATCTTTGCCCTTCCATTCAATTGTCCATATCATCTTTTGGACGATTCGCTTCTGAAATTATCAACAAAAATGAATATTTCTTCATTAAATAAAAAAAATCAAATCATGATCCTATTGTCACAACTTTAAGATAATCACCACTACAGTATATTTCTAAACAATCATCATCATTATATTATACTTCTTATGCAGTACAATTTTATTATTAAACCTCTTGTTTCCAATCAAAACCAATCATTAACTCATGAAAATTTTGTTTATAACTCATCAATATAGCAGGAGGATTGGGTCTTATGTCGGGTTTTCTACAAGAGTCGTGGAACGCTGGTGGCCTCCAGTAGACCGGCTGGACTCGAGACCAGCTTTCTGACGTCAGACACAGCTTCAACTTCTCTTCCTCCTCTTGTCGACTCGACTTTCAACATAAACTTCAATCAATCAGCTGCTCAATCCATGGAAGAGTTCGAGCAAGTGCCCTGCTTCTCCACTCTTCTTCAACAAGCTCAAGGTCCATTAATGGGGCCTCTTAGTGGTGGTACACACGTTTCTATGCTTGATCAAGGGGCGAGTAACAAGAGCTTGACCCCATTAATGGCTTCTTCAAGGTTTAATGGAGGAGTTATAAAGAGAGAGAGCTCGCAAATTGGGGGAGTTGAGAGCTACTTGGTTGAGAATGGATTCTCTCATTTGTTCAATACTTGTTGAGAGAGAAGAGATGATTAATTAATGATCGATGAACAAAATATAGAATGGAAATGAACCAACGAAAAATGGTTGGAAAATATTTTTATTATTTAGTTAATTTTGTCTACGGTTTGTATATAATATTTGGGATAAAAATTAGAGAAGATGGATTGATTTAAATGAAGGGTTAGTTTGGTTTGTACATAGTTTCTACAAAGGATGCATGGAGGCATTTTTTGGGTTGTTTAAATTAGACTTATTATTATTATAGAAATTTATATGTATTTCTATGTGGAAACAATCAAAAAATAAGAAAGTTTATTACAATTTTTGCCTCTTGTTCAAAAAAGAACTTTTTTTCTTCGACTCCCCAAGTAATTATTAAGAAAAATTGGAAAAAACTCGTAGGGTTTTTGAATAAAAGAAACGGTATATACCGTATTGACATATATTGATATTCTTTTATACCGTAAATTTTTTGAATGTCTTTTATACCATAAAACTTGAAAAACAATAAATAAGTACTCTTTTTTGTCCCCAAAAAAACTCTCTGAGGTGTGCAATATATCAGGTCCCAAATATTATTATATACAAGTTTTAACAAATGTATAATCAGATAATTAATAAGCTTATGCATTTCCTTGTTTCACAGTGTGGAGGCAAGATCATAACCCTAATTGTCCTTTGATGATCATGTTTCCAAAGATTAAACAATTAATTCAAGTAAGATAATTGAAAGCTACGTATAGCTAACCACCAAACTATTAAGACTCTAGATCTTATTTAATAATAATTAAAATGATAAAAAAAGAGGTATCAGATACCAACTCATCATCCTTTTAGATTATTACACACCGTATTAAATTATTAAAGTCTTTATAACTAATCATGTTGATTGAACCAATAATCCTTCACCAAGAATTTTAATTGGGCACTTAGAAAATGATAACCAACAAATATGTTTGCTTCTCACCTACCAATTATCACATATTTGAAAGTGAAGGAGAGAATGAAGGGAAGAAAAAGATTATTGGTTTATGTTTTATTTTTTCTTTAATTTTTTTTATCATCTTTTCGATGAATTTTGTTTTATTTTATGAACTGAATCCTAACTATCTACTATTATTCCTCCTTTTTCTCACAGCAAAACTCAAAGCATACATCTTTAATATGTTCCTTGCTGCAAATTAATAATATTAAAAATAATTGTAATAATAAGCTAGTAATTTAGTTCCTTTATACTGGTAAGAAATGAGGTATCATTTTTATTTGACAATTAAATAAGCGGGTTCCAAAATTTGAGAGCTGAATCTCTTCTAACAAAAACTCTCAGCAAAATTAATTATTATCAGAACACAAAAATCAAAACTAAAATACTAAAAAAAAAAATCAAAATTTAATTATTTATGAGCTTTAATCTCCTTTATAATTCCTTCAGTGAGCGAATCAACGTCATAATTCTTTCCGAAAAACTTCACAAACTCCATTTTGGGACTCATCAAGTACCTAAAACCATCACCAAAATCAGCCCAAAATCTCACTAGACAGAGAGAGAAAGTGTAGAGAGAGAAAGTATAGAGAGAGAGAGAAAGAAAGAAGTAGAGAGAGAAAGAAGTAGAGAGAGAAAGTGTAGAGAGAGAGGAGTAGAGAGAGAGAGAGAAAGAGTAGAGAGAGAGGGGAGTAGAGAGAGAAAGTGTAGAGAGAGAGAGAGGAGTAGAGAGAGAGAGGAGTAGAGAGAGAGAGAAGTAGAGAGAGAAAGAGTAGAGAGAGAAAGCAAATACATGACAATTGAATGGTCAACGAGATAATCAGAATCTTTCTCATCGGTCTTCATGTAATAAACTCGGTACGATCTTGCAACTTGTTTTATCTCTTCAGGCTTACCAGTTAAACCAATTAAATTCGGATGAAATTCTACAAAATAAATTAATAAAATTACTCTGAATTAAAATTGTAAGAACTAAAATACCAATTAATTTTTTTTTAAAAGAAAATAAAACCTTGGACATAATCGTGAATTTGCTCCACTGTATCTCTTTCAGGATCGACTGATATAAAAACCGGTACAATTTCCAGCTTCGTTTTTTCCTCTAAGAAAAAAAAATTAATTTAAATTATTCTCTCAAAGATACTATTTTGTTACTCAACATTATTTTCTTGGGAAAATTTCAAAAAATTCCTATATTTTCTGAAATATACAGATAACGATAAAAAATACATAAACACAATTTTCAAATTTTTTATCTCTTATTTCAAAATGATTTTTTTTTTAAAATAAAACATTAAAGTTAAGGGGTTTCTCAAAACAGAAAGGTTAAAATTCGGCTTTTTTAGCACTTTAAAAGTTAAGGAATTTTTTCCAAAAACGTAAAGTTTAAAGTAGGATTTTTTCATAAATAAGAGAAAACATACGTGTGTTTTCCAAAAATTGCCAAAAACAATTAATTATTCTATCAAACATACAATTTCACATTCACATTATATCATTTTAACCAATTAAACTACTAACTTATTTTATCAACAGCAGCGACCATCTTCTGCAATTCATCGGGGCAAATATCGGGACAATACGTAAAACCGAAATAAACTAGCGTCCATTTTCCAAAAAAGTCCTTTTCAGTTTTAATATTTCCGTTTTGGTCCAGAAGAGTAAAAGGGCCTCCGATTGCGGCTTTACCGACCGCGTGGCCTTCCTGTACCGTGCTCGATTGGTTTTTTAACTCTGCTTGGAAAGAAAGAGGAAAAAAAAGAAGTAATAATTGCAAAAATACCCCTAGATTATTGGAAATTGCAAAAAGAATAATACTAACGCTCTTTTGGTGCTTTATGAATTTGGGAAAATAAGGGACATTTTGAGAATTTTGTTGGGGGCAGTCAATACATTTGTTTTGCAAATTTAAAAAAAGGACGAAGTAATAATTTAGTTTATGTCTAAATTGCGAAAAAGCCCCTTCATTTTCCCAAATTGAAGAAATACCAAAACAGGCAAGGGCTTTTTGGGTAAATGGACGCTGATTACTTATCAGGGCAATGCGTAAAACCGAAATAGATCAAGGTCCATTTTCCGAAAAAGTCCTTTTGCGTTTTAATATTTCTGTTTTGGTCCAGGAGCCTGAACTGAAGGTCCTTCCTGTACTGTACTGTACTGTACTCGATCTAGATTTAGGTCTATTTAAAAAAAGAAAAGGAAAAAAGAAAAAGGATGGTGAAGTAAGAATTGCAAAAAAGCCCCTATGCTATGCATAAATTGAAAAAAAAAACTTTCATTATGCAAAATTGGGAAAAAAGTTGCTTCATTTCTTAAGGAAATTTGAAAAATAAGTTCGTCGCCTCATTCTTAAACCCACGAGGGTTTAGGGTTTAGGGTTTAGGTTTTAGGGCGGAAGAATTTATTTTCATTGTTAATTAGGGTTGGAAATTTGTGAGGGTACAAATGAAATTTCTGCAAATTAAAAAATATTATGAATTTACTCACCAAAGTAAAGTACCTTCAATGCGTTTCTTCTTTTCTTGGTCGTAGTAAATTACGATTCCGCCCCCGGTCATCAGAAGCAAAGCAAGACTCAACCAAGATACAGGCTGAAACAAAACGGTATATTAGTACTATAATTCAGTATATTGGAAATAATATTAAATTTTCAAAACTTTAAATGAAACCAATATGGTTTGCGCACAACATAATTTGTGCCTTCTATTTTTTGAACTATTTGGTGCTTAATTGCATAAATTAGGGTTAATTGAAGCTTTAATTGGGAAAAGATGGGGGTTAATTAAATATTTTGGTGAAAATGTGAAATTACAAAATTACCCCTCCACGGACGGGTTTCTTCATAGACTCAGTATCTTCTGATTTTTCTTCTCCGTTTTTCTTTTCAGATTCTGATTTTGGAATTGTTTTTTCACTTTTCTGCTCTTTTGATTTTGAATTTGTGGTGGTACTTGTGCAGAGATATTTAGAAAGCAGCCTTAATGAAACCCTAGAATTTGATAATCCAACAACCTGCCAAAAAATTATTAAGAGAAAATTATGTAATTTTCTCTTTTAATTTGAAGGGAAATATGTAATTTTCAAAATTTCAATGGCTCATTTGTAACCTGAGAGGGGGTTTTGTATAAAGGATATCTCTTGAGTCTCATTATTGCTTTGACCAAGCCTAATTAAGCATATAATTTATCAATTAACATAAGAACAAAACAAATTGGCTGAATTAATTGAAATTAAACAGTGATTTTAAGAGAGAAAATCAGACAGGAAGAGAACCTCCATTGCTCCCCATTTCTCTTTATTTGGCGATTTTGTGAGCTTCAGTCTTGAGGTGCGAGTGAGAAAAGAGGATAAATGCGAGTTACGGCATCTGAAGAAGAAGAAGAAGAAGAAGAAGAGTCAAATTATAGATTTAGTTCATTTGGGCCTTGTTTGTTTTATGACTAATATTTGCTTATTGGGCCAGTGAGCCTTGTAAGAGGATAATTGAGGGATTAGTATTATTTAGTAATGGAGAGGAAGTTATTATTAGTAGGTAATATATATAATTAATCACATTTCAGTTTTACTCCTTATGGCAAAATTGCATCCATTCATTTCTCAAAAAATTTGATTTATTGAAGTTTTCTTTGTGATGTTGGTGCAATAGCTAATTTTGATTGGTGCATTAGATTTTTTTTATTCTACTTTTGATTTAGTGAGAACTATAACCTCACTAATAAAGAGTATAATACTTTGTATGATGCTGCGATTTTAGATTTTTTGTACAATGAATATTGAAGGAAAATTTAGTTGGTCTTGATCTTCATACCCACTATATCCATCTTGATTAATTCCAGCAAAAAAAAAATCAGGAATGAGGTGGAAGTAAGAAATAAAAACAAAAAACAAAAAAGGGTTCGGCATGCACACGTCCAATATATGTTGTACAGATACATATATAAGTATCGTATATGATACAATACATATATGGCTATATAACAACTTCAAAAACACTCAGGACTATCAGTCTATTTTATATATTATTTTATTAATTATATTTTATTTTTTATTTATTATATGGACATATATTTAGATATTAGTTTTTTATTTAAGAGATATTAAAAATTTGTTATTACATAAATGTCCTAATGCAAAATATTTGTTTCTTATCTTTAGTTATTAAGAAATTGTCACTTAAATATACTTGAAAGCATGCTAAGACTAACCTTAATTTAGTTACATAATTAGATGTCTTAATTTTATTTTGTTGATTTTAGTTATTATCTTATGTTTTGAAGTATATTTGTTATCTCAAAAGTATTTGATGCGGATACAGAAAGTAGCTAGGAAGTATTTTTTATTATTTCGAAATAAAATATTAGGCTACACGTCATTTGGAATATCTGATACGGTATTTGAGTATCTAATACGGATATCAATATTCAATATATGTAGAACATAATATCTAACTCTTTCTCTCTCTTTATGCACACTTCTCTTTTATATTTCGAACTCCTTTTAAACACTATAGAATTTTTTCTTGAAGGAGGGTTGGCAATTGCCTTCCTCAAAAAAATTATTTATTAATAGATTTTAGTTTACACAAGAGCAGTTGAAATGCTACACGTTTGAAAGAAATACAAGAACAGAGAACCAACATATGAATTGAGGTAGAGATTCTTTAGATTGAGCCTGGGAATATCAACTCCACTAATCATGAGAGTATAAGAAGGAAGAAGAAATTTTTTAAGAAAACATATTTAAATAGATTTTAATTTCTAATTTCTATGCCGTGCATGTATAACTTTTTAAGTTTGAATGGGTGAAGAATTGTTTTGGTATATCATAAAACAAATAATATCTCAAAAAATTATTAGATATGTATCCTTACATGTTTTAGTATTTTAAAATACATGATGACAAGGAAATTTAAATTTAAATAAATTATTACTGAAATGTTAATACCACAGCGGAGCACGGGAAATACACTAGTCAATTACATTTTCTTCTTTTCTTTCTTTCCTTTCTTGTCCATCACTCCTCCTTATCTTCTCAATCTCAATACAAACCCTAGTATCCATTGTTAACACACATCTTAATTACATACAACACCCTACAATTCATCCAATATTGCAAATCTGAACATCGGTGCTTTACACTTGGTATCAGAGCATTCGTCTTGACATCTGTGGGCAAAGAAACAACCATAAAATTAGAGACGGCTAAGGAGAGTCAAACTAACGCAACACAACTAAATCAACTCCAACAGGAGCAAGAAAACATGACGCAACGGTTAGACAAACATAATGAATTATTAGAGGAATTGGTGAAAGGAAGAGAGGCGGATGAGAATGAAATAAGGGGGAAAATGGAGAGGACCTTAGCAGTCCACATAGACCTGATACTCACTCAAATCAAGGAGGCCTTGAGGTTGAGTTTCCAGCAAGAGAGCATTGAAGAAGAAGAAATGAGGAATTTTATTATGTATGGGCCAAGTTTAGACTATAGAATAATTATTGGGCTTTTTTCATCAAAATAAGGCCCAAAGGTTTTCAGGAGAGGGGTGTTGATTTAAAGCATTTGTTATTTTGACTTTTTTTTGTTCTTTGTATGGTAATATTCATTTTATTTTCTCTTCATCTCAAAATATGTTGTAAAGTTTTCTGTGGTGGTTCAGAAATTAGAACTCTATTCAAGGTGGAGTTGAGTGGGTTTATTTTTTTGGAAGTTTAGGTCCCATAAATTTGATAAAATATATTGGGAAAATTTCATATATGTCATTACAAAAACTTAAAAATATCTTATTTGCTATTATAAAAATCAAAATATCATATTTGCCACTACAAAAACTTGAAATATCGTATTTGCCATTACAAAACTTAAAATATCATATTTGCCATTCCAAAATACAAAATCTATCAAATTTATCCAAAACCTGAAATTATTCATTTTTCCGTTAAAACTGATGGTCAAGTCTTATAAATATCATTATATCTCTAATATTATGCCTATTGTATCTCCTTCTCTATTCATGATTTAGATTCATGTATATAACCAAATATTTTTTTTCTCTTTTTTAATGTGAAGTCAAAAGTTAATGTGAGAAAATATATTAAAAAAAGAATCAATCTATTTCAATTTCAATCATTTTTTGGAGCAATTATTTCTAACTAAGAAAAGAGACAAAGGAGATATGATATGTTAGCTTTATATGTATAATGTTGTGGTAGAAAGATGGGAAAAACGGAGAAAATAATTTAGGTTGAAGAGATAATATGAATATTTTTGCTATTGAAGGAGAAATAAGAGAAGGGTATTTGGTAGTATTAAGTAGGGTAAATTTCGCCATAGGTCACCTAACTTTCAAAAATAACCAAATAGGTCACTCAACTTTCATTTGTCACCTAGATGTCAATCAACTTTAAACAATTATCAAATATGTCACTCAATTTTCAATTGTCTCATATAAGTCACTTAACTTTCAAAAATAACCAAATAAGTCGCTCAACTTTCAATTAATTGGGTGACCTATTTGGTCATTTTTTTGAAAGTTGAGTGATCCATAAAGGATAATTGAAAGTTGAGTAATCTATTTGATAATTTTTGAAAGTTGAATGATCTCTACGGGGCAAATTGAAAGTTGAGTAACTTATTTGATCATTTTTAAAAGTTGAGTGACCTACAGTGAAATTTATCTTATTAAGTAAAACTTAACGGAAAATTATCGGTGTAAGATATATTTGATATTCTTGAAGTTTTAAAAGGGTAAATTTGATAAATTTTATGTTTTGAGATGACAAATATGATATTTTAAGTTTTTATAATGGCAAATATGATATTTAAATTTTTTGTAATGGCATATATGATAAGTTTTGTAATGGCGTGTATGATATTTTACAGTTTTTATAGTGGCAAATATGATATTTAGATTTTTGTAAAGGCAAATGTGATATTTTAAATTTTGTAATGGAAAATATGAAATTCTCCCAAATATATTTATGGTTGTAAGTTTCTTGTTCATCAGGATAACAAGATATTTTAGCATCTATAAGATGATAAATATTACAAATTTCATTAAATTTGGAAATATATTTCCATCTCTCTCAATTCAAACAGAGCTTAATTAAGTTCATGACAAACAAACAAAAACAACATTATCAACTTTATTTTTATCCAACTTCAATTTCTCAAGCCCTAACTTGCTACTTCAATGTCAACTTTAATCTCAAATTCTTCTCCAATCAATTGCGTGAACCCTTGAACCTCCAATACCCCAAACTCCCCCTTCTTTTCATATTCAACCTTAGCATTTGAATAATTCCCATTTATCACAACTCCACTTATTTTTAACTCAAAATCCAAACCAAGAAACACTACCTTTTCTACAATAAGCTTCTCCCCCAATCCATACCCTCCATTCACCACATTTGACCTAACCCTAATCTCTCTCTCCTCAAAAATCTCCCCTTCAAATCTCACTAAACTCCAATCGGCCCGGTCACCGGCCATCTCAACCGAATCCCCATCATCCAAATATAACTCACCATAAGCACTTCTCGCCTCATTAAACACAACCAACAATTCAAATCCACTCTTTCGCACCAACTCGGTAGTTTTTTCCGCCCTTTGCATCGGAATTATATTCCCTCCATTCACATGCACGTTTATCATATCTTCCGGCGCATCAAGCGTCACAAATTTACCATTTTCATTATACACACTCTGTGAATAATCAAACATATTAAACCATCTTCCTTTCGGAAAATACGCATTTACCGTTACTTTACCAGGGCTAAGAACCGGAGACACCATGATTCCATTTCCGATTAAAAATTGAGTGTGTATATCATATGTAATTGGATCTTGAGGGAAGGAGAAGAAAAGAGGCCGTGCGATCGGTGCGCCTGACATGTGGGCACCATACATCAGAGTGTAAAAGTAAGGGAGGAGACGGTAACGAAGGCCGAGAGCTTTTCGTGCTGATGTGGCCACTGATTCCCAGAGGTAAAGCTCTTGCCGGATTGTACCGATTGACGAATGGTCTCTTGCAAAAGGGTAGAAGGCTCCCAGCTTCAAAAAGAAAAAGAACATGCTAGTGATGAGAAATTAAATGAAATGAAAAATTAAGTACTACCTAAAGTGTAAGACTACTAATTGTTTCCTCTTATTCACAGACAAAAATCTAATAATTTCAATTCAAGCCTTCTATAAAATGAAATTCCGATTTGGTCCTTGAAAAAGTTCGACACACAAACACAATACATCAAGCTCAAAATTTATATATATCTATATATACCTGAATCCAGCGGCGGCAGAGCTCCTCGGTCGTATTATCTCCAAAACCACAAATATCTGCTCCGACCATCGGAATTCCAAACAGACCGAAATCCAAAATGCTCGGAATCGAATAAGCCAGATCATTCCAAGTCGCAGAATTATCACCTGTCCAGTGAGCTGCATACTTTCCGGACCCGACAAAAGTGGACCGAGTCAGAACAAACGGCCTCTTACCCGTATCATTAATCAACGCATAATTTGTAGCTATAGACTCCAAGAATCCAAACAAATTATGCGCGTCATATTCCGTTATGTTACCATAATGGATTGCAGATGCGGGTGCGGTTTTGTTGCTAATGGGTCGAAATACGCCTGAATTATTGATTTTGTAAGGCGGATCATCAAGTGAGTTTAACATAGGGGGGTCTACGAAATTCGAAACTTCGTTCATGTCGATCCATAGGCCATCGATGGGTAAGGTTTCTCTGAAGATTGAGATTTCATTGGCCCAAAATTTGCGAGCAGTTGGGTTAAAGAAGTCAGGAAAGTAAACAGGTCCGGGCCAGACTTTGCCAAGGTAGTTCGACCCGTTCCATTTTAGGAATATGTCGTCTTTTAATCCTCGTAGAAATGTCGGGTAGCTCATGTTTGTATTAATACCTAAAAAAGAGAAAATAAAATAAAATGTCTTATTAATGTGAGTGAAATGGTAAATAAATCAACTTAATTCATTTCGGAAAGAATTCAATTTTAGTGAATTTAGCAAACTTAGGAAACTTACCAGGATCTATGATCACAACATATTTCTGCCCATTTTTGTGAATATTGTCGACAAATATTTTCATCTTATCTGCTGGAAAGTTGATCGGATCGAGCGTAAAATCCTTGTAAGCATCCATGTAATCAATATCTGTCCACATTACTTCCAATGGTATATCAGCTTTCGCATATCCCGCCACTACGCCTTCCAAATCAGCCAGGTTCTTATATCCGTATTTGCATTGATGAAATCCTTCATAATTATATGAAAAATAACACAATAATATATTATTATTTTCGTCGGATCGATGTATTAATGTTAAAAGAAAATTATGATCAAAATATATATTCATTATTTGAGTACTAATTACCGAAAGACCAGTATGGCATTGGAGTGGGTCGTCCAATAAGCTGAGTATACTGATCGACAACTTCAAGCGGCGTGGGTCCCGCAAAAAAGTAAAAGTCCAAAATACCCCCAATCACCTTGTAAGTGATATAATCCCCTCCGTATAGCACATCCATCCCATTACTATTCAATAGCAACACGCCATGTGTCGTGCCAGCTGGCGACAACCTGACATCCATGTAAAATGGATGGGACCCATACAAATTCAAGTCTGGATTGGCAGCCGCAATATCAGTATTCCAAAGGGTAAATGTGTCATTTGGCACGAGTCTGAATGCTCCTTTAGTATGCTCCCCTAAACCATACAAATTCGATTTTCCAAGGGGTAAACTTGAGGTTATTTCCAAGTACCGATCTTTAAACACAAGTCTTGGCAATGTATCGAATAATATATCTCCGGTGGAACGGCGTGAAACGGTAAATCGAAATGGCGACGTGGCGTGGATTGTGAAATTTAAGTCGGAGGTGTGGTGAGAGAAAGATTGGGTTTCGGGTTTGGATTGTGAAATGACCCGTTTCGTTTCGGGCGTTGGTTTGCGAGGTATGACATGTTGAGGGACTTCCCATCTTTCGTGGTCCGAGTCAGTGATTCGGACCCGCAACCTATCTTTGGTCTCATAACTACAATAACAAGACAAATGAAATATATAAATTAAAGAAAAAAGATAAAGAGAAGTAGGGATGAAAGCACAACACTACCTAACTTAATCATAAATATAAAAAAAGGCATAAATGAAAGATATAAGCCAAAGGAAAAAATATAAGATCAGTAAAGATGAAAGGATAACACTACCTAACTTAATCGTGCTCTGTTTTCTTCGTAGCAACAAATCTAAATTTTCTCGACCTCTTAGAAACCAGTAAGTAGCTTGAGTATGATAATCTTATTTATGAAACACATGACTTTTGGTAAATATATTTTGAAACTTACCTTGCAAATAGATTGAGATTTGGGATGTCGGGTCCGTAAATTGACGAACTATGAATCAAACCAAGATGAGCAATCAACGAATTTCCTAATGGGTCAAAAGACACGGACTTGAGATTATACCCAAACCCGGAAACTCGATGTTTGAGGCAGTAAATTGATATGAAGTAAGTGGTAAAGCCAAACAAGGAGAAGATGAAAAAGAGATGAGATGCATATGGGGATCTCATTTCAGATTTGAAGATATGTTTTTGTAGACTTGACTTGAAAATTCTTGTATTTTATATATATATATATATTTTTTTTGAGGCGTTGTATTTTATATTTTTATATTAGCAACTTGGTTATGATTTATGAATGATGTTTTTATTCATTTTTACTTTCTGAAAAAAATGTGGCCAGTTGGGGCGATTTGTACTGTTACTTCAACTTTCTCTTTCTTGAATTATTGAGGCGTGTCTAATGTGTTGAGAAATATTTTTTTTATTTCGAATTTGGAATTGTCTTGAATATCATAAATCATCTTATTATGGTTCCGCAAGAAATTTTCAAATTATTTGCAGATTTTACCGAATTGTTTGCAAAGTTAATTAAATTCTAATAAATAATTTTCTGGTAATATAACTAATGATCACACCGAACATAGGTGATAGGCCTCAGTATATCCTGTCTTCACGATAAAAGATAAAGGCTAATTCTAGAAAAAGAAAAAAAGAAGAAGAATACTTTGATGAATTTTATGGTGATGTAGCTCATGAATTAATTAATCATTACGTCCTTAATTTATGTACTAAAGTAAAGAACAAAGTTTCTGTTACAAAAAAATTGATTTGACAATCCATCTGAAATAATCAAACAGTTTCAATCCAATCTTTCTAGAAAAAGCTATGCATTCATCATTTTTCTTTCTATTAATGCTTAGTCACCGCACCATCCTCTTTTTAATTGGTACACGTCAGCCAATCACAAAACATAAGATAAGGCTTCATTCTCTAAATTGTGTCGATCAAAACCTTATTAAAAAAGAGAAATATAAAAAAAAATTACCTTGCAACAACATTTAGATTTTGAATATCATCTCCAAAAACTGATGATTTTTCGACAACCGTCAGCTTAGCGGCAAGCCAATTTCCTGATAAATCACGTGAGACAGACTCAACCTCATAGCCATGGCCAACAGTGATCGCTTCTTGGGAAGAAGAGACAAGAAAGAAATGGAAAAGGAAAAGGAATATTATAATGGAAATTTGAGAAAAGGATTTTGGTTCCAGGGAGAGCGCCATGGAATAAAATTATGCACTGAGGTCTAAATGGGGTCTATATTGATAGAGGTTTCTTATAGAAGTCACATGTTGTAGTTTTTTTTTCTCAAGCTTGCCCCCTTTGATAGTTACTAATCATTTATGGACCTTGAAAAATAAATGATGCCTGTGGTTGTGTGTTTGGTTGAACATTTCAAAGTTTTCAACAATGTATTGTGGGTGCACTTATCTTCTTCTCATTTCCCTATATTTTTTCAATTTTTGTGACATGTCAACAAAATTAAATATATAAGTAGTTCAAGCGGATATAGCATATTTAACTTAATAACCAAGTGGATGTAACATGTAAATATATAAATGTTTCATGATTATTTGCATTTTTTTCAAGTAAATTGTCTGTTGGGATAGCCTTATCAAAACCCTGAAGTAAAAGTATGTGGGCGCCGTTTTCAACTTTGTAAATTGCAATTGGGCATTACATGTTTTTATATAAAATGAACAATATAGAGTTCAATCTTTCTTATCCACTGTAAATATACAGAAGCTAGTATCTTGCTAATAATTTAGAAGTATATATAATTTCCTTATTTTTTAATTCCTAAGAATAAGACCTTTCAAAAAAAAAAAATCTTAGAATATGAATTCTTTAGACTATGTGTAAGACCTGAAAAAAAAAAAAAGGAACATCAAATTTTAGGGGTTCTTTTACAAGTGATCGCCTGCTCCAATGACAAAATTATTGGATGTAATCAGGAAGACTCAGGTCCGATTCTCACATACCTCAAAAAAAAAAAAAATTTAGGGGTTCTATTTCATAGTTTATTGCAATAAAAAGTTAATTTCATCAAATAAATGAGTGTAACCAAAATAACCTTATTTTTATTCTCTCATCAAAACAATCACTCAAACACTGGATAAAGAGACCACAACTTCAAACTCTTCCTCAACCAATTGCTTCAACCCTTGAATCTCAACAGCGCCAAATTTCCCATTTTTTCCATATCCAACCCTCACATTTGAATTATTACCATTCATTACAACTCCACTTACACTCAACTCAAAATCAAGCCCCAAAAATATCATCTTCTCAATAGACATCTTCTTTTCGAAACCATCTCTTTCATTAACCGCATTTGACCTAAACCTAATTTCTCTCCCTTCAACAATCTCACTTTCAAACTTAACAAAATTCCATCTCATTCCCTCTTCTCCTGCCTCGATTGACTCACCATCATCCAAATACAACTCACCATTAGCGCTCCGTGTCTCATCAAACACAACCAACAACTCAAATCCGCTATTTCGTGACAACTCAGTAGTCTTTTCTGCCCTTTGCATTGGAATGATCTTCCCTCCATGCACGTGCACATTTATAGTATCATCTGGTGCATTGAGCCTAACATACGTGCCATTTTGTCCATGTACATTTTGAGAATAATCAAACATATTAAACCACGTTCCTTTCGGAAAATAGGCATTCACGGTTACTTCACCAGGGCTAACTACCGGTGATACCATAATGCCATTTCCTATTAAGAATTGGGTGTCTATACCATATGTATTGATGTCTTGAGGGAAGGAAAAGAAGAGAGGTCGTGCAATCGGTGCGCCTGACATGTGGGCCCTATACATTTGAGTGTAGAAATAGGGAAGGAGTTGGTAACGGAGACTGATCACCTTTTTTGCTGATGTGGCAACGGAGTCCCAAAGGTAGAGTTCTTGTCGAATCGTGCCAATGGCCGAGTGAGCCCTCGAAAAGGGGTAGAATGCACCAAGCTTAATGAAGAAAAAAAGATCATTATTAAGTAATTTTGTTTCTTGATTCTTGCTTTCGAAATAATTACCTTCATTTTCTAGAATTGATTATGAGTTTTTAAAATGTATATAAATTCAAGTATTGTACTTGCCTGAATCCAACGACGGCAAAGTTCCTCAGTTGTGTTGCCCCAAAAGCCGCATATATCAGCTCCAATCATCGGAACACCAAATAGCCCGAAACTTAGAATGCTCGGAATCGAGTACTCCAGATCATCCCAAGTCGCGTGATTATCACCTGTCCAGTGCGCTACATACTTGCCTGACCCGACAAATGTTGAACGAGTCAAAACAAACGGCCTCTTACCTGTTACAAGAGATATTAGTTAAACAATAAGCTGGATGACTAATTGTGAAGTCTGACTAATTTTATTATGTCAGTGCAGTTTTTGTTGCAACAAAACCTACTAATCTTATAGTTTATATTAAGTATTTTGAGCTAGTTTTAGCTAGTTGTGTATGGGCAGTTATATTGAGTTAAAACTCCACTTAGAATGTAACATTACCTGTGTCCTTTATCAACGCGTCATGTGTCGCAATCGACTCCAAAAGTCCATGCAAATTATGCACATTATACTCCGTAACATCACCATAATGGATAGCGGATGCGGGAACAGTTTTGTTGTTAATGGGTCGAAAAACACCCGAGTTGTTAATTTTATAAGGCGGGTCATCAATGGAGTTTAGTGCAGGGGGGTCAACAAAACTTGAAATTTCGTTCATGTCGATCCAAAGGCCATCAACAGGTAGAGTTTTACGGAAGGTGGATATCTCATTGGCCCAAAATCGTGAAGTGTTCGGGTTTAAGAAATCAGGAAAATAAACGGGTCCTGGCCAGACATTTCCAAGATAATTCGACCCGTTCCATTTTAGGAATATGTCATCCTTTAAGCCTCGTTGAAATGTAGGGTTGCTTTTGTTTGTACTAATACCTAAAAAGGAAGAAAATCTTGTTAATTTTTATAATAGCGAGAGAAACAGTAAATCAACTCAATTCAAATTCGAAGGTTAGCCGTTATTTCTTAGGTGGATGCTTAATCGAGTTTTAGTAGTGGTAATTATCATTACTTTTGATCCTCTAAACTACTCGAAAAATCCAGTTTCGACAGACACATAAATTGTAGAAACTTACCTGGGTCTAAGATCAGAACATATTTTTGCCCATTTTTGTGAAGTTTATCAACAAATTTCTTCATTTTATCGACAGGGAAATTGATGGGGTCAAGCGTAAAATCCTTGAAAGCATTCATATAATCTATATCTGTCCACATCACTTCTAACGGAATATCAGCTTTCGCATATCCTTCCACGACACTTTCGACGTCTGATATATTTTGATATCCCCATCTGCACTGTTGAAATCCTACGAAAAATAAAATAAACGCGAAATACATTTCTTTGGTTTATATGTTTCCATCAAATTAAATGAAAAGGCTCAAAGAAGTGAGATGAAATAATTTCCTTGAGTAGTTAAAAGAAAATTGACATATAAGAAGTAATATTAAGGAAAATTTACTAACCGAAAGACCAATAAGGCATCAAAGCGGGTCGCCCGATAAGCTGTGTATATTGATCCATTACCTCTAGCGGAGTGGGCCCCGCAAAGAAATAAAAGTCAAAGATACCCCCTATCACCTTATAAGTGATATAATCCCCTCCATATATCACATCCATTCCATTACTATTCAATAGTAGCACGCCATGTGTCGTTCCGGCCGGAATGGATCTTACGTCCATGTAAAATGGGTGGGACCCATATAGATTTAAATCTGGGTTGGCTGATGCAATATCGGAATTCCAAAGGGTAAATGTGTCATTTGGCACGAGTCGGAATGTTTTCTTAGTATGCTCCCCTAAACCATACAAGTTTGAACTCTCATGAGGTAAGTTTGATGTAATCTCTAAATATCTATCTTTAAACACAATCTTTGGCCTCGAATCAAATAATATATCTCCGGTTGATCGGCGAGAAATGGTGAATCGAAATGGTGACGTGGCATGGAGGGTGAAAAGTAGATCGGATGTGTGAGCATAAAGTGATTGTATTTTAGAATTTAAGCGATTTGATGAGTCGCATTTTTCCATGGGTAATTGGTTAGAGGGAATTGGATCGCGAGGTATTACGTGTTGAGGGATTTCCCATCTTTCATGGTCCGAATCGGTGATTCGGACTCGTAACCTATCTTTGGTCTCAAAACTAGACATAGAAAAGAAGGAAAAAAAAAGATCATTAAAGGAGATTAACCCGTCCCACTTAAAGCTCAAAAAAAAAAAAAAGAGATCATTAAAGGAGAAGATGAAGGAATTAACTTGATTAAATGATTTCATTCTTGTGCTGTTTTAAATTAGAGCATTACTTGACTTCACTAGTATCATGTTAATCAACGAACTACTACAAAATTAATAGAAAATGATGTTTTTGGTATCTTATTAAATGACATGAAAATACAATATAATTAACCTCAATCAAAAAATATTATTACCTAGCAACAAGGTTTAAATTTGGAATATCATCTCCATAAGTTGACGATTTTTTAAGAGCAGCCAACTCCGCACTGAGCCACCTGCCAGGTGAATCGCGCTTGACCGATGTAACCTCATAGCCATGGCCAGCAAATTGTTCCTCATGAGCGCAAGAGCAAGAGTAGAAGAAAAAGATGAAGAAATAAAAGAGTGTTACTGTAGTGGAATTTAGGTTTAGGGTTTTAGGATCCATGTATAATGATTGAATGGAGAATGAAAGGTATACGTAGCTCAATATATGTAGAAGCCCTCATTTTCGTATATCATTCTTGTTAATACAACCCTGTAAAAGCCAGAATCATGTATAGCTAACAATTAACCTCATTTTAGCCCATGCTTATAAGGTATTATCTAGTCATGATAAATACACAATTTATAGGGTTTTGTATGGAAATTTTATTACTATTTTTCTTGAATGCAAGAGAGATTGAACTCCCCAATGCACTTGATTATAAAATTTAAATTTTTTTACTCTTTTGAGGTATTTGATCATAAATTTTGTCAGAATTTTGCATGCAACCAAAAAGAATTTATGAGATTGTTAATTGGTTGGTTTTTCTTATCTAAGCCCCTAGAAAAAATGTGGGCGGCCGTTTCAATTTTGGAATTATACATGCCATGTGTTACTCATCTTCCATACATCACAAAACAATACATAAAAACAACAATACAAATAGTACCGATATATATAATATTAAAATGATAAACATTATATCATACATACTAACAACTATTCTCTTTGATATGAGTAGGACTGCAAGTTTACCTCGTGGCTCGCAACTCGCTCGTGTTCGACTCGAAAAAAACTCGCTAATAGCTCGTTCGATTTTAGCTCGAATTAATTTCGAGTCGAGCCAAGTTCGAGCTAGACCCAGCTTGTTTGATATCAACTCGAAATTATTTCAAGCTGGCCCATTTTTAGTATGTCTTTTACGAAAATAGATGGTCATGTCCTTAAAATCTAGATTTTGAAGTATAACATGATTTTATATTGGTCATAGATTAAATTTTTGGGGATTGAATGATTAATTTTGTTGTTTAGATATGATTTCAAGCCGAATCGAGTTGATAATCGAGTTTAATTTTCGAATTGTGACTAGCTAGTATAATAATAAGGGTTAATTTCGAGCTGATATCGAGTCGAGCCGAGCTGGCTTGAGTCAATATCGGCTCGACTCGATATCGAGCCGAATTCGAGTTAGACTTTTCAGCTCGAAATCCTTAAGTTATTTCGAGCCGAGCCAGCTCGATTCAATTTTGAGTCGAGTTCGAGCTGGAGTCAGCTCGCTCGAACTCAACTCATTTATAGCCCTAGATATGAGCTCCAAAATGATAAATAAAATATACTAATTAAAGCCTTTAAATCAAGAACCATACATCCATAAAAAATAAAACATTAACTGTTCTACCATGGTCTTAAAATCCTATCTCTCAACTTATTTTAACCTTCCTTACAAAAACTACTATAACTTTCGACATGCTAACCAAATAACTAATTAATTAGTCCAAATCATCTCTTTCATTTCCCCCTTTTGGCAATTGCATGTTAGAAATATCCTCTCTTTGCAAATGATACAAATTATCCCCCCTGTTCACCTCTGCCAGCTCAGCATCTTCTAAAAGCGGCTGAGTTGACTTTCTGTTCTTTCTGAATGATAAGTATAGAACTGACAATACGTATATCAACATGCCTAAAAACCCGAAAATTCCGCAAAATACTTGCGAGACTTTGTTTAATGGGGCATTTAGTAAGAGTTTTGTGAAGCTTGACGCGAGAAAATATGTGTTTATTAGCATTATGAATGAGCCGATTGTCCATGTGAGCGCTGCGATCTGAAAATAAGAAAAATAAAGTTTAGAGTCTTTTGTTCAATAATAATTAATAATATCAATAATGATATTTATATAATAAACTTACTATATTGGAATTTTTGTATTGGCCCATTTTGGTTTTGCTACTAGTGAATTTCAAAAGCGGTACGAGCGCAAAAGGAAGTTCAAACGATAGAATCATCTGCACAAATATGAATTAAAAAATCATCAAATTAGCTTAATATTTAACACAAATTTTTCTCATAATTAATATAAGCATACTAACTAATAGGGAAATTTGCAAAAAAGTCCCTGCATTACAACAAATTCACTAAAAACACCTGCTTTATTACAAATTTCCAAACAAGCCCCACTTTTTTTAACGAATTCAAATTTCACACCAACTACTAACAGTAGGGACTGAATTTGAGTTTCTTGAGAATAGAGGGTCCTTTTTGCAAATTTCGCTAATTACAATTATGGAATAAAGTAGAAAATTATACTGAGGCGATAATAATGAGTTTTCCAGCCGCGGCTGAGCCTCCGATAATCGAGACGATTAAACTCGGTAGAATCGCGAGAGTTCGAGTTAAAAGATTTCTTCTCCATGGTTTCATTCGTAGGTTCAAGAAACCCTAATTTTAGATTTTTAGAGAGAGAAAGTGTCAGTGACGCTGAATATCAAAGGAAATTTTGATATTTTTAAATTTTTAAATTTTTGAAAATTTTAGAAGATTTCTTCTCCATGGTTTCATGGGTAAATTTTAAAACTAAACCCTAATATTAGTTTTTTAGAGAGAGAAAGTGTCAGCAACAAACACTAAAATCAGAGAAATTTTTATACTTTGATATATTTTCTAAATCCTAGACAGGCAAAATTGACATATTCTGAGTTTTGGAGGGGTGAATAAGATATTTTACCCTTTGGGAAGAAGGGTAAATTTGATATTTTACTTTTTTGGAAGGGTAAAAGTGTAAATTCACCTGCATGACGTATTGACCGGCATAGGTTCCAGTAATAGTCGAGCTTTGACCAGACGCCAGCAAGGCGATCGCGTATAATTTCGAACTCCAATTTCCCAACACATTCTGTCATTACAAACATTATTATTATTATTATTATTATTTTAAAATATACCATTACAAACATTATTACAGAAATATAAGTATTATGCCAAAATCTTATCTTACATTATTTAATATTTAATATGTAATTGACCTTGAGGAGAAAGGAGGCTTTGTTGAGGTCCAAATCGGCGCAGTTTTCTCTATCTGCTGGACTGATGTCGGCCGCGCCGCAGACCGACCCGCTCACCGAGATTATCGACACGTTTATCAGGAACGCTATCGTCAGTGCGAACGCGCTCTCTATCGTGTAGAAACTTATCGCCTCCTGAGTAAATTATTATTATTATTATTATAAAAATGATTATTATTATTATAAAAATGATGATTATTATTATTATTATAAAAATGATTATTATTATTATTATTATTATAAAAATGATTATTATTATTATAAAAATGATTATTATTATTATTATTATTTTGTTGTTAGAAAACTATAATAACGAGCTTGCTTGCCTTGATTCCACGGACGGACCGAGGCACCTTCCTAGAGAGCACCAAGGCCGAATGAAGAAACAGATTATGCCTGCATCATCAAATTCATATACTAATCATCAACCCCAATACCCAATCCACCCTTCCCTCCTAAAACCCTGAAAGAAAACAAACAAACAAACAAACAAACAGAGAGCTTACGGCATGACCATGGCGCCGAGAAGCGAAATGGCGAGCCCCGTAGCGCCGCTTCCTTTAAGCGAGGGTACGAAGAGGCCTCTCAACACCTCTGACGCGTCAGGCTTTGCGTACCCGAGCTCCACGAAGAAGCACGACGCCATCAGGAACACCAGCCCCGATATCAAAAACTCAAGCTTCCTTATCTACAAACGCCACAAAGAAAATTTAAGTGGAGGGTAAAATAGTCATTTTACCGAATTTAGAATTAAATGGGTGTACTTACACCGTATTGCTGGAGTAAGAGAAGCATGAGAGTGCTCAGGCCCGTTATCAAAACTCCAATCCACAAAGGTATCTTAAACAGCATATTTAATGCAAATGCCGTGCCAATCACTACATAAAAATAAATATATATTATATAAATAAACCATGTAATGAGAAAAACTTCTGATTAACACAGTTCGTAATGAGAGAGGGACAAAATGGTAAATTTGTAATGGAACCTTCCGGAATGTCGCAAGCAATGACTGCCAGCTCAGCGAGCATCCAAAGTATGAAATTCGTGACTTTGTGATACTCCTCTCTGCAATGCTCAGCCAAATGTTTCCCTATTTTTAAGTAAATTAAAAAAAATATGTGAAAAATTAAGAATTTATAGACAATAAAAAACTAAAACAAAATCAGATATTAATCTTCGGAAAAGAAAAAAAATCATATATTCACTAGAAAGAAATATTGAAGCTCTTATTAAAAATTGAAAATTAAGGATTTTTTAACCTGAGCTTCAATATTTCTTTCTAGTGAATATGTGATTTTTTTTTTCCTTTTGAAATAAACAATATTTGAGGGGTTAAAATGTAAAAAACCTGTGACGACTCCTAATTTGGCAGCAAGAGATTGGATTACAAGGGCCGCACAAGAAGCTACAAGAATAATCCACAATAGCTACAAAATAAATAAAAATTAACGAAATTTAGAAAATTTGTATAATTTTATATATTTCAGCGGAAGTAGGTTAAACTGAGTAAAAAAGAATATATATGTTATAATATATATATATACCTCGTATTTATATTGTGCTCCAGATTGCAGGTCAGTCTCAACTGAAAAGCCATGAAAATTAAATAAACAACTATTAATTGAAAATTTTATTTGTATTATTATTATTATTATTATTATTATTATTATTATTATTATTATTTTTTTCTTTTTGAAAAAAATGAGAAAATGAAATTACAGTTTCCAGGATCAATATATGCAATTGATACGAGAAATCCAGGACCCATATAGGCAAATAAATTTTTCCAGCTAGTTTTCTGTCAAAAAAAAAGAACATAAAAATATTAATCATTAATTATACAAAAATTGAATAAATACCATACTCAAAACTCTTATTCAAAAATTGAAAAAATACCCTCAGAGTCATAGTATCAGAAAAATGCGATCATTCCACAAACTTGTACAATAATTCTACGACATTAAAAATTTGAAAACGTAATATATCACAAAAAAAATGAAAAAAAAATACCTCATCAATTACGATTTGGTCCACATCAATTTCATCAATTAATGGCGCACCAGGTCCATTTGGATCACATGTATTTGCATGACTTGTTATAAACTGTGGCTGCTCTCCTGTGTTTGCCATTTCTCTCTCTCTACTTTCTCCTCTGTTCTTCCTTCTTTCTCTCTCTTCAGCAAACCCTAAATTGAAAGAGAAGGGGAGAGAGAGAGAGAGAGAGAGAGAGAGAGAGAAGCTTGACTCTAACTGAGACTACTCTACAGTTTAAATAGAAAATTTCAAAAGTTTGAAATTTGATAATAAAATAAGATAAAATGGTACTGTGTGTAGAGTCATGAGAGAATATATTCTTATGTATAGGTCAAATATACAGTATTTTTTAAAGAACAAATGATTTTGGCCGCAAATTAGATAGACTGAAGTTTTATTATATTGATGAATTATATACTGAAAATGGTATATTGAGACGCAAAACACTATATTGACAAATTTTGTTTTATTCTGGGGCCAGTTACTAGGCATCTATATTAAATTCGGTGAGAATAAAATTCTAAGTTCCAAATGGAAGTGAGACTAGCAACATGTCTCTTTATATGATCTCACATGATAGAACCGTTTAATATAGATTGATTAAGTAGAAAAGAATATGATTCTTCTTACAAATAACTGAACATAAAAGGTGGATGAATAAGAATAATTTTAATTAAACTACACCAAACAAAATTGAAAATTGGAGACTTTTTCACAATTTAAGAGCTGATGCTGTCAAAGATTGGAACTTTACTATGTACTAAACATAAAATCGAAAAAATTCTTTTAAATTATATATTCTCTGAAATACATACGAGATTAAAATAAAAACGGTATATATTCTCTGAAAAAGTTAAACCCTTTAGCTGAAATACCATTGCATGAAATAAATAAACAATCATTCAGCACAAACACAAGGAAATAAACTAAGTTTTAGTACATCGGACTGAGAACTCAGCATAAAAAATCAAAATTAATCTCAACGCAACCAATTGATGGCGTAAGATGAAGAGGAAAACGTACCTCCTTTAAAAAATGCAAAAAAAAGGAAAAAAAAAAAAACGAAACTACTGAGACCCAATTCCTACATTACCTGATTTTAGTCAAATTTGAAGGCTGGAATGAATAATTTGAGATTCTTCGAGCTGAGAGAGAGAGTTGTTGGCCTCTCTGCCCTCGACAGAAAAAAATGAGTTTTCTCACTCGCTATATACAGAGTAATATTTTGCTGATAAACCCTGAAAAACAGAGTTAGTAAAAATGGGTGCAGTTTTACCAGATAATTTGTTGTTTCAAATAAGTATTTGTAATTGTTTTGTTTGTAGAAAAATAATGACTTTTCATAAGGGTTAAATTGATATTGTGGGCTTTTTTGTGTTTCTTATTACAAAGATAATATTGTGACATTTAAGGCACATAAAAACTTGCCACAATAGAAGGATAAGATAACCTTATTGCCATTTTCTTTGAAAATTCAACCATTTTTAATATGTATTTTGTAATAAGATAACAAACGCCTTATATAAATTTAATTTAAAAAAATGTGCGAGATAATTTAAAAAAATACTCGAGAAGCTACCCCAAATAAATACTTTATTTTTGTTATAATAATAAAAAAAAATACACGAGATCCCACTTATACCTCCGAAAAAAAATACATGAGATAATTGTAAGCGAGTCACATCAAGTGGTGGTTAGATAAGCCATACAATCCGAGTATTCATTCGTTTCAGTTTATTCTGTAATTGAATCAAACATATAAATTTTAGTTAATTCAGTTTAAACCATTCGATTTATTTAGTCTAGTCCAATTTAAATTTTAGTGCAATTCAGTCTAGTTCAGATTTCGTTTTGACAAACCATATAAACTAATCATACGGAATAAACTGAATGACACAGTATTTGTCCTAATTTAGTTAATTACACCCCAAAGTTTCTTAAAAAAAGATTAATTAGTGAGATTTTTAAGTTTTAATGTTAGATGTGAAAGTATAGAGAGAAGAGAGAAGTGTTTGTTAATTATAATTGATTAGTATTGATTGAATTGATTAGACTTTATAAGGATAATCTATTTATATAGTTAACTATCTACCTAATCTACCTTACAATTAATCGATACACCTTTACAATACAACCATACAATTGCTATAATAAGCTACTCCTATATACACTACTCTAATACCCCCCTCAAGACTAGCCGGGTCTGAACACGGTGAGGTTGTCACGTAGTCGAGTAAAACGAGATGCTGTGAGTCCCTTCGTAAGGATGTCCGCAATCTGATCCTTGGTACTTATGAACCGAACTTGAAGAGTTCGTAGCTCGATTAGCTCGCGTACAAAGTGATAATCAATCTCGATGTGCTTCGTGCGTGCATGAAACATTGGGTTTATAGCTAGATATGTCGCTCCAATGTTATCACACCATAGGATAGGGAATTCCTTTTGAAGGATATGGAGTTCGCGTAGTAGGAATTGTATCAAAACAAGTTCCGCGGTAGCCATTGCAAGGCTGCGATATTCCGCTTCAATGCTAGATAGAGCTACCGTTGTCTGCTTCTTTGCGCTCCACGAAACTAGGTTGGGACCAAGAAAAATACAATATTTGATCATGGACCGTCTATCGTCTGGACAACCAGCCCAATCCGCATCGGAGAAGGCTTGGAGTCGCAAAGACGGAGAAGAACGAAGAAGAAGACCATGAATTATTGTGCCTTTGAGATATCACAAGATACGCTTAACCGCGCCCCAATGGATATCGGTCGGTGAGTGCATGAATTGGGAGACTTTGTTCACCGCAAAGGCAATTTCTGGTCTTGTGATTGCCGCGTATTGAAGTGCGTCAACCGTGCTTCAGTAGAGTTTTGGATCCTCCATTGGGTTTTCTTTTAATTTGGAGAGTTGTTCTCCGGCAACCATGGGAGAAGAACACGGTTTTGCACCTTCCATCTTGGCCTTCTTAAGAAGATTCAAGATGTATTGAGGTTGGGAGAGTAGAACTCCATCTTGCACCCTTTGTGCCTCAATGCCAAGAAAGTAGTGAAGGGGGCCAAGAACTTTCAACGAGAATTGAGCATTTAGATCCTGGATGAGTTGCTCGACTGAGACCGGATTACTTCCGGTTATGAGGATATCATCCACATAAACTAAGAGTACTAGAAGTTCGTTGTCTCGAAACCGAATGAAGAGAGAAGTGTCGGTGCGAGAGCCAACAAAACCAAGACTCAAGAGAGCACCTTTGAGCTTTGTGAACCAGGCACGTGGGGCTTGTTTGAGCCCGTAAGAGCCTTTTTGAGGAGACACACATGGTTGTTCTTGAATCATCCACAAAACCAGGAGGTTGTTGCATGAATACCGTTTTTTCGAGATCTCCATTGAGAAAGGTATTGTTTAGATCGAATTGTCGCACTGGCCAGCTTTTTGAGATAGCAAGGGTAAGAACCACATGAATGGTAGTTGGCTTAACCACTGGACTGAATGTCTCGGTGTAAACAATCCCTTCTTCTTGGTGATAGCCTTTTGCTACTAGTCTCGCCTTGTAATGTTCTACTGATCCTTCCGCATTTCTCTTCACCTTGAACACCCATTTGCACCCAACTAGATTATGAGAAGAATGAGAGGGAACAATTTGCATGGCGGCACACCACTTTGGGTCTTTGTTGGCAATGGTAAAACATGTGGGTTCACTTTCTCGTTCAGATAGAGTGGTTGGAATGTGGTGTTAGGTGGCTGCATACGCGACATGACCGAAAAATTGTCGCGTGGGCCTTGTGTTGTCTCGTGTGAGAGTTACCATCGGATGAGAGGATTGCGGTGGCATAGAAGAGGAAGAGGGAGGCATAGTATCCTCACTCGATAGTTGAGAACCTTCAGGTGAAGATGTGGAGAACTCATTAGGAGAGGAATTGAGGGAATAAAGGTGAGAGTTGTTTGAGTTGGAGGAGAAGAAGTTTGAGAGGATGTGGGAGTTTGTTCATGCATAAAACGAAAGTATGTTTCGTTGAATCTGACATGACGGTTCACATAAATTTTATTTGTTGGTATGTGAAGACATTTGTATCCTTTTTGGTTTGGCGCATATCTAAGAAACACACAAGGTAAGCACCGATTTTCTAACTTATGCGAATTATATGGTCGTGTGTATGGAAAGCACAAACAACCAAGAACTCGCAAGAAGTTATAATCTAATTCTTTGTGAAAGAGGATTTCAAAGGGAGATTTTTGTGCACTTACAGAGTTCGGTAATCGGTTGATGAGATAGACAATATTATAGAACATGTCATCCCAAAATCGAAGTGGAATAGATGCTTGAGACATAGTAGATAGGACTAGTTCAACGATGTGTCGATGTTTCCTTTCGGCTAGCCCGTTTTGTTCGGATGTGTAGGCGCACGTGGTGATGTGAGAGATAGAGGGATATAGACGCGTAATAGGCTTAAACTCGGTGCCGCCATTGGTTTGAAGTGTTTTTATGGAGCACGAGAAAAAGTTTTCGACTTGAGATTTAAAAAGACTAAATGCTTGAGACACTTGATCTTTTGAGTTAAGAAAGTAGATCCATGTGTAGCGCGAGTAGTCGTCCGTGAAATGCACGAAGTAGCGAATTCCCGAATGGGAGAAAACCGGAGCCGGTCCCCACACATCCGAGTGGATCACTTCAAGAGGTTTTGAGGAGCGTGTCATAGCTTGATTAAATGGTAACTTATGCGTCTTGTCAACACAACACGCATCACAAAATACCAACTTTTTATTTGAATACAACAACTTATTTTTCTTCATTAGATTTTGTACTATGGGAAAAGAAGCATGACACAACCTCCTATGCCATATATCCACTGAGACCCGCTCGCCAAGAAACGCAGAGGGTTGAATTGTTGGTGCCGGTCTTTTGAAGAGACGATAAATACCATTCTCAAGAACCGCACGAACTAAAATCTTGTTAGAAGCACGATCTTTGATCAAGCATGTAAAGGGTTTGAATTCGAGAACAACATTGTTGTCTCATGTTAGTTGCGAGATGCTAATGAGGTTTTTCATGATCTGGCGTACGTAACGTTTTTGAGCACCAACAAACTGTTTGGCAATTTGATAACCGTCTCACCAATATTTTGTATAGGTATGCCTGCTCCGTTACCGACTCGAATGAGGTCTTTTCCCGAATACGATACATGAGTGGAGAGGTCGGTTAAGTTGGCGGTCATATGGTTGGATGCGCTTGAATCAAGAAACCACTCGTCCGATGAACTACTAGGTGGTTCCGCAAGAAAAGCCGTTGACGGGTTTTGGTCGAACCGTTTCCGGCAATGGAGCACAATATGGTTACGCTTCTTGTAGATTTGGTACTTGACACCTCAATAATTTGTATTTTTGGCATTAATTTTTTGACCGCCTTTTTCTCTTTTTCGGTGCCTGTAAAAAGTATTCATCTTTTCAAATTGTGCCGCAAAAGCCTCAAAAAATGACTTCTAAAAAATTATCTAAACCAGGGACGGAGCATAAAACCGAGTCCAATTGAGTATTGGCTTGATTGACCAATTGCCCAAAGTGAAAACGTTCGAAATCGGAAGCCATTTATGTCGGAAAAAAAAGGGATGGAGGAAAGAGGTAAAGAGAAGGAACGACCTGACACTCGTTGATTTCTTGAAGTTCTTGAACGATTCTTAATCGAGTCTTGATCGATACTTGATCGAGTCTTGATCGAATCTTGATCGAATAGATTGATTGTGAAGAATTCAGTCAATACACGCCTCAGAACACCTCACACTTCCTCACTACTTCTCTGATTAACACGAACACCTCTGATAACCCTCTTCTTGATGAATTCTTGAAAGAATTCAGTCAAGATTTGATGAGATTTCTTCAAGAAAACAGTTCTTGAACTGAGAAGTGCAAATTGATGTACTCTTAATGTAGATAATTAGAAGAAAGAGAGAGGAAAATTGGGAGAGTTTGAAAAGCGGAAGCAATAATTTACTCTTGATATCATGTTAGATGTGGAAGTATAGAGAGAGAAGAGAGAAGTGTTTGTTAATTATGATTGATTAGTATTGATTGAATTGATTATGCTTTATCCGATACTCTATTTATAGAGTTAACAATCTATCTAATCTACCCTACAATTTATCGATACATCTCTACAATACAAACCCTACAATTGTTATAATAAGCTACTCCTATATACACTACTCTAACATTTAAATACATATATTTTCTTGTTCAGTTGGGTACGTAAATCGGTTTATGAACCTAATTTAGTCAGTTCGGTTTGGTTTACCATTTAGTTAGACTTATTCAATTTAGTTCAACAAACACATGTGAAAATTAGAGCACAGTAGCCAAACCACAAAAGTCATAAGAGAAAGGGACCTGCTACAGCACGACACACTGTAGCACGACTGTTCACGACGGAATCCAATAATGGTATATATAATTTATTTTCTAATAACAATATATATAATTTATTTTCTAATAACAATATATACATAAAAAATGAAAACAATATATAAAAATTAAAAAAAATAAGAAATACACAAAGAATAAATAACAGTATATTAAATGCCAAAACAATATATAAAATGAAACAAAACAGTCGTGCTATAGTACCGTCGTGTTTTCACATTTTCCTAAAATAAACACGTATATAGTCCACTATATTGTATTACATTTTAAGGATGTATATATAATTCATTGTTCTAAAGTCAATTAAAAGTTATCCAGTTACACATGTAGATTTGAAAATTTGTTTACCAATGCTACACTCTTGGAAGAATTAAAGAATAAACCAAGAAAATTAGTCAAACATCATATCAAACATCATATCAAACATATAATATAATCCACAGAGAAATGTCCTACTTATCTATCTAATTTGGATGTACTTCTCTTTCAAATTTTCAACTAAATCTTCTTACAAAATAACAATTCAAAAAAAAAAAATCTTCTTACAAAATAAAAATATTATTACATTTTTTTTCCTCAAAAAAGAACTTTTGTCTGAAACTAGGGATCTTGGGATTTTTGGGCCTGAACTTACCACCTTTCTCCCAAAGAAAAATGTAGTTATACAATTTTGGCAATAAAATTGATATATTGGGCCTAAATATTTCAGATATCAGGCCTCATTTTAAATATTGAGTGTTGCTCTTTTGTGTTAGGATTGGGCCATTTCGATAAGTGAATAATGTAACACTGGTATATTCTAAAGTAAGTAGAATATAATTTGTTTATAAGTGAAATTTAATATGTCACTTTCTGATCAAACATTTATCACTAAATCATGTTTGGCTTACTAATACAACACCTTCCCTTTACCAATGGATTAGAAATGATAGAGAAAAACAAGCTTAATTGTTATCTAACCCTCAAGAATTAACTTCAAAATTTTATTGCATGACCTTTTTTATTGGACCAGAATACTCTCTACGAACTATTTTCCACAGTTGATTTTCTTAAATCTAAATTAATAAATAACAAAAAGGAAAAGCCCAGATATGCGCAAATGTGAGTTAAATCTGCTTTAAGTTACCAGGAGCTGTTGTACCCATCTCATCAATCTATCAACTTTTCAAATTTCTCCGTTGATTGCCTTCTCTCTCTCATATTTCTTGAGGTCCCCTCTTGAAAATTCCCTTTTATGACTTTGGACAAAGCAAATTATTTATATTTTATGTTAAAGCATCACCTCGGTTCCATAGAAAGCTGCTTCCACTCTCTCTCTAAAGTACCACCCCCCATCTCTCTCTCGAATCATTGAGTGGTCTGGTCTCTCAGCATCTTTTAAATTAGATTATATCATACAATTGTACACAAGCATGCGAAGTTAGATTTAGCATGACACATTTCTCATGATGACTCTTGAGATTAGTAAAAAAATTTAGACAATGAGTTGTTACACTTCTATCTATTAAATTAAATATGTTGGTCGTGATTTAAGTTTGATTTTTTTGTTTTTAAATTAACGGTGTGTCTCACTTGAGTAAGTAAGTCTTAACTGAAATTAGCTACTTTAGCCTACAAGTTGCAACTGCACAACCTCAGTTTTTTTCCTTCAAATGATTACTTTAGCCTACAAGGATTAGTTTTCCCGGACTTATAAATCCGATTTTTTATTCTTCTATTCTTGTAGGATTGGGCCAATCCGGATTATATAGAATAGATCAATTGATTTTTCTTTTCTTTTCTTTTCTAATTTTCAATTTGTAAAAAAAAAATAAACTATATAACTTTCAAGATCATAGATATAAATCATTTGAAAGGGGATTTAAGCCCTCTTCAAAATTTCTCTAAAAACAAATTATTAGATTGTTTTTTAATCAACTTTAAACTTCAGTTTTATTTATGTTTTTGTTTATTTTCTTCTCTTTGTTAGAAATGTATCTGTAAACACTTTTTATTTTTATTTAAACAAAAATACCTAGTAGGTTGCCTACCGGGACTAAAAAAAAAATTGCATTATGGTTATATTTATGAAATATTACCAAATTAAAAATTAAAAAAATAGTAAAACAAGTTTTTGGGTCTTAACTGCTCTAATAAAGTAAAGACAAATTAATAGATTTATGCACACATAATCCGTCTCATATCCGCTCCGACAGTTCAGTCGTATAATGGGAGATATTCACTTCAAAATATATGAATATCATTCACTCAATTTTTCAACAAGTATATAAATTTTATTAAATAAGAAAGGTAACAAATAATTATACACATGTATTGTATTTAGAGATTTTTTTTATGTTGTACTGTGTGAGAAGTAGAAGAATTTTTTTCATACCAAGAGGAGAGAAAAATTTGGTTAATATAATATAATTTAATTTCTAACTTCCTCAATTATCATACATCACCAATATTATAATGTGAGAATATTAATTTCATTTTACTATATGATTAAAAATTGGTACAAATTTTACGAAAATTTCACCGTGAATCTGAGATAACGAATCAAGTAAACTTACATAATTAGAATGAATAATACTAATAAATTTTCAGTTATTACTTGAATCTTAATTTTTTTTACTGAACTAAGAAGACTCATTGTCCTTGAATCTGAATAGTTTTATTAAATCATTATGAATCTAGATAGTTAAATTGAATCATTATGTGGGTTATGTTAAACAAACAAAGAAAGCTGACGTTTGTTGATTGGAACGCATGTTGTTGGTACCATTCAACACAAAAATGGTACCACATTGCATGATTTGTTTGTTAGGGTCCTACTCCTGCTTCAACTGTATTCTTCATAACAGAAAAATGTTGGAAAAAAGAGAGAAAAAGGGGAATGGAAAGGGTGAGAGAGTTTGAGGCTAGGGTTTTGGAAAAGTACTCAACACTTAGAGTAGGAAAAGAAGGAAGATTCTTTCTTGGTTTATCCTTCCGAAAAAAAATGTAAATATTTGCAATTGATAGTGAGTTGATGTAAAGTTTTTTTTTTTTCGAGGATTGCACAATATAGCGATGGTTTATTATTACTTATGTTAAATGAGTAGAATTACAAGAGAAAGAAAAAAAAATACAAAATAGAAAGTTAAAAGAAAATCTCAATAGACTAGCCTCTCAATCCCATACTCTAATATTTCGATGAGAATTCCGTTAATTCATCTCTAGCCAACTAAATTGCCACTCCAAAAATCAAGTCTCAACTTTTCGGTTAATTTGACCATTGTTAATGGAAATCCAAGTCCTATAATTTGACCATTGTTAATGGAAATCCAAATCCTCGTTAATCACCATATCCAGAAATCCCGTAAAAGAACAAGTTTATGATCCAAATATTCAAAAATATAACTTTCTGCAATAATTTTGGTTCAAATTGATATGAGTAGATGCAGTATAATTTTGTAACTAAATGGGGCATAATTTGAAAGGGTGCTTATAGGAAAAAAAAAAGAAAAGGGAGAGAATTGAGGGGGAAAATGAAAGAAATGTAGAATGGCATGTTCTTTTGAGGTGAGAGGAGAGAAAGAAAGGAGGGAATACGGTACATGCTTGAAACTTGAAACTTATGATTCATGTTTATGAATTTTCATGTTATTCTGACATCTCTACACTCTCAGAAAAGTAGATTCCATGTTTATGAAAAGAAAAAACTCTCGCAGAATCGTACTATCAAAATATATATAACATTTTCCATTTTTGCCTCTTTATTATTTATTTTTTTGAAGTTTTTTAAAACCTTATTCATCAACTATTGTAGTCCGAAACTAATTACACCGTCTAGCTCACAAGTAATTTTTGAACTATATTTGGTACCAAAAAACTATAAACCAGAGTTATTATTGTAAAAGATCAAACAAGATGCAAGATGACATTACAGCTTAGTGACATTGTTGGTCTGTTATGCATTCTTCATATATCTCAGGCAAACTTGTTATATTATGCAAAATCGCAAAACTCATCTTTAAGTTTAATACTTCATGCATCGAGCTTATAGATGAATTTTAAGAATTTATACTTTCAAATGATTAAATAAGTGTTTATATTTAAACAAATCTGACTAGCTATGTAATGTAGTACTTTATCATGTTTATTCACGAATAATACTCCTATAATTTATAAGTACAATTTACAAATATAAGAAAATTTATTTAATTTACAAATCAATATAATAATTAATCAACAACTTGCCTATTTGAACTTTCGAGCAAATATAAAAAAATATATCAACAAATAAGCTATGTGTATTAGCATAAACAACACTCATTCAAAAATTAATCACATTTTTCAAATATTTGACTGATATAATAAACATTTAATGTTCACAATGTATATAGATTTAGTTAAATAATGTAACAAATTGTATAAAATAAATCTGATTAAATCTGAATTATTAAATCGAAAAAATTTCCCATTTTATTTGACCGAATAACTGACTTAATAAGCATTTAATGTGACCAATACACAAACATATCACTAAATCTTCAATGACTAACTGATAGATACTACAAGAGCAAGTAGTAAGAAGCTCCAAGTTAGTCAATTTTTGAAATAAATGCAGTACAAATATGTATAATCATTTATGGTAGGGGAAGTAAACAAGATGCATAAAATAAATGAATATTCTGATTTAACCATATAAAGAAATACAATAAATGGCATGTAAGAAGAATTGTGACAAAAATATTCCTTTCAAAAATCAGAAAAAGCTGCTCACGTATATCCATCAAATCTGAAACCTAGTGTGAGAAAATCTCTTGGCAGATCCGGTGCCTCAAAGCATAATAATCATTTATTATTTTGTGTATCAAATATTGCAATAATTTTTGTTAATATTATATAAATACAACAAAAAATAACTACTAAAGTAGGAAATAGATCCAATTGAAGATGGCTTAAATTAATTAAGAAAGATAAAGTGTATTAATAATATGAAAAAAAAGGGAGAGTTTGGAGTAAAAAGATACATTATATGTTAATAAATTCTACCATATCCATTACCAAAATGTTATATAGACAAACTATATACAAAAATAAAACAAAATTAAGAGAATAAGCATCCAATTTGTAAACAAAACAAAGTTATTAAGAAGAATCACTACATCTCGCCAAAAGATTTATTCTCACAATTTCTATATCACTTACGAACGAGCTAGATTAAAAAAAAGGGGAAAAAGAAGATTTCATGTAAATCAGTTCATAAATTATGGAGTTTCTACCAAACAATATTAGAAAGTGAACTATTTCTTTGTAAATAAACAAAATGAGTGTGCGACTCAGAAGATATACTTCTAATTGATACGCTAGCAATATGATTGACACGTAATCTCATCTGTTAACGCCTAAAGAAAAAAATATGATTGAAGAATGATTTCTAACAAAATTGGAGTGCAAATCTAGAATCATGAGATATATTTAGAATAAATAAAAATGGAAAATCTCATTTTAGTAAAAAAAATTAAGAGAGATATAGGGAGGAAGGGAGAGAGGGAGAGAGGGCATGCTTGGCTCCTTGCACGCCACCCACAGCAGCCAATCTAAGTTAGATTAGGTCTTTATGTGTGGCATACAGGGAGCCAGGCACAACCCTTTGTTTCTTTGTCCATAACTCTCCTAAACCCTAGCTCTCTCTCTCAATCGCTTGTGAGAACTGAAAAGACCAACATGCAAGAAATGAAGAGAGAAAGAGAGGATTTCACCATGGCCGTTTTATCTTTGTAACTTTCTTTGATTGAGAAAGACTACATACCACCACCGCTCACAATGGAAGATGAAGCCGTCTTCATTTTTTCAGAGAGAGAGAGAGAGAGAGAGAGAGAGAGGTGGGGGGCCAAAGGGATGAAGTGAGAGGGGGATATATAAGCTAGAAGGGTCATAGGAAATGTCAATAAAGCAAAAAAAAAAATATTGCATTTAACTCTTTCCATGAAAGGTTGATTACCTTCTCCAATTCATCTCCAAAATTTTATGACCTAAAACATAGCTATTAAATATATGCAAAAATCTTATTAGGTAAAAAGAGTAAAAAGTTACTATGTAAATACTTTTCTTAGAAAGTATCATTCATAATTAATAAATAATATTCCAAAACTTGAAATTATCAAATAAATTACGAAAATGCAAATTGAGATGAAACCAAGAGACAAATTTTGTAGGAAAAAACAATGGTAATTTTATTTTAATAAAATAAAATAAAGGGAAAACTTTATGTAAGCTATTTCATTCAACTTTCCATACCACCACCAAATCCAACCAATTGGAGTTGTCGAACTTAGGTTTAGATTTATTTTATAAACTCTGGCAATGGATCGAGACTACAGGAAACAAATAAAAGCAGCCCACTACACACCCATTCCTTCTGTTGTTTTGACTCCATTGAGCTGCAATTCTCACTTGCAGAACCACACAATTTCAAATGAAGGTTAAACAATTCAATTTGTAATTTGATACTTTTTGTTGATATAATTCAATGTAGCAATGTTTAAATGGCGTATAGCAATGCATCTCGCTTAAGTGTCAGTTTAGCAGTTAGCGTAAAGCGGGCGCTTCACTACTGCAGCGGCTACTGGATATATAACAATGTATTTTATCACTTTTAATGTATATAGAATCAACTATATTCCAACATTAATTTAAATTAAACTAGGATTAAATATATTAATACAAACACATGACAATATCGGGACTTTTAGGAAAAAATGAAAATTTTGATAGAAACTCTTTTACGGGAAAAAAAAGAAGAAGAAGAGAAGATGACCAACTCTATGATATATTTTTAAAATTTTCATATTAATCTACATTTAATTAATAGATGGTCCAAATTCGCACGAAATCAAAATTAAACATTTTCTGGGAAAAAATTGATATAGCATTTAGAGTTAAAGTCAAATCGATGTGGCATTCTTAGAGTAAAATCTGTTATAAAACTACAACGGCCCCGCTATTTAAAATACAAATTTTAAAATAATGTCAAAATAATTGTTTCTTAATAGTCAAATTTTAACCATAAATTGTCTTTTATTATAAATTTAGAAAAGAAATCATACTTACATGTACAACTAATTAATTATTGTTACAAAAAATGAGATAAATTAGCAAAACATCAAGAAAATAACCAAATTATTTTGTAATCATCAACTTTTTATAATTTCAACAAATAAAATATAACAACAAAGATACAGAAAAACAAATAATAAAAATGACTTATCTTTTCTAAGCATAGAGAAAAGAATCATTTTTTTTCTTAAAAAAACTAAATTCGATGTATATAGAAAAACTAAAAGTATACATTTAGTATAATTTGATCGAATACAATATTTCTAGTCGATTTTTTAAGATATTTGAAGATGGAAAATATAAGTAAATGAATAATATTTTGAATTCGGGTTGAATATATTGTTAAGGATTTTTGAGATTGGAAATTCAATTTTCATATTCATCAAAAGAAGTGGAGTATTTTCATTTTTATTTCTTTTCAAAATATCCTCACTTGAGTAAATCCTAAAAAAATATATAGATAATAGATGATGAATTTTTCTTATACTTTTTACTTTCTCAAGGATAATAAAAAACGATTGAGTCAAATAAGATTTTAACATCAAATAATACATGACATCAAATAAATTTATCCATAAAATTTTATATTGTATATTTTGAAGTTTGAACAAATTAGAAAATTGCAGAAGTTTGCAATTTATGGCGATAGATGAGAAAGCAGTGGCTTTCATCTCTCTCTGAGGGCATGCAGGGCAACTTTTCTTTAAATTAAAATTAAGGGTGTGAGATGGAGTTTTGTCTGGAGGCCCTTGGATTAATTAGAGATTCTCCAAGCCAACCTGACTCACAACCAATCACACACAAGCAAATGCATCTTTGTACTTGCACCTTGTCAGACTTCCTTCTTGTGTCTCATTTTCAATCCTCTATAGTTACAGTCTATGTGGCCTGTGTATCTCATCACTGATCAATGATCAATGGAAGCTTAAAACAATGTTTTGGAAAACTCCTATAAGTAAGATTGAATTACTTCTACCTCATGTTGTATGATAACATGAATCAGACCAAATTCTTTTTATACTAAAATACTTATTTTTATATTTAATTTTATTCAGTTTAAAATAACAAATAAAGAAAAATATGAATATGAATGAAGAATAAATAAATGTAGAAGTAGTGGACTGTTGCTCCTTAATGCAATTCAAATAAGGTATGAATATGTGAAAGAGTGTCAGCGCAGTTGACAACACATAAAAAACTTGAGTAAGGGAGAAATTCCAAGTTCGAGCCCGGCTTGTCGGGATTTTTCTGAAAAATACGTAGGGACGTATGAGCCACCGTATTAAAAATTAAAAAAAAAATAAGGTATGAATATTTTATACATCAGTATTGAAGTAAGTATCAAAATTAATTAGAATTAATTATGTTAATGAACTAGCCAAAAGTTATGACACTTGGTAGATTCAATGTAAGTGATGAGTAGATTGAATGTGTATTGTTTTAGTAGTTTCAAATATATACTATTAAGAAATAAAAATTATATGATGCATCAAGATGTAAAGTTTTTTTTTATTTTAATTCCCTCCATATTTCATTACACACTCAACAACTTTTTATTATATTTTTAAATATTTGCTAATTTTTAACAAGTCCATGTAGAGAAAATTCTAACTTTCCCTCTCATTACCTCACAAAAACGTCATATACCTCATTATTAAACCCTATGATGTCATGATTTTTGTATTTATATATTTATGATATTATGATTTTTGTATTTGCACTCCCTGTTATGTCATGATTTTTGTATTTACACTCTTTATGATATCATGGTTCCCTATATGATATTTTTGTGGGAAAATGAAGGGGTACCATAGATGCCCTTATATATATATATATATAAGGGCATCTATGGTACCCCTTCATTTTCCCACAAAAATATCATATAGGGAACCATGATATCATAAAGAGTGTAAATACAAAAATCATGACATAACATGAAGTGTAAATATAAAATATATATATATATATATATATATATATATATATATATATATTTTTTTTTTTCCTGTACAAATAGTATTACCCCATGCTGATTATATAATTGATATTTGGGATACTTTGTTTTTTGATAAAGATTGCCTGAGAGATATTATTTGACATACCTAATACATTCTTTTTGTTTATTTCTTAAAGGAACCTAAAGGCAATTCCTTTTGAAGTGTAATTAGCATGACAAGAAGGTTACTCCTTAGTGGAGCGGTAGAAATGTCATCATCATAACTGATAATTAATATGCATGCCTATGTATTACTTTATAGTTTAGAATTAAGCACTTTATTAGTTAATTGGTACATATGCATTAAAAGATATATAATGATGGTGTCAACTAATGTTGTGGATTAGTTCCTAAGCAAGCCAATAGTATTTTAAATTTATAAAAATGATAGTTATTTAAAGGAGAAGTTTTAGGGGAGATGATATTTTGAGAGCGTATTTCTTATTTTGAGAGCTGAGAGTATGTAGTAAAAATGCTCTCAAAATAAGAAGTGTGCTCTTAAAATATTATTTTCTTTTAATTTAATAAAAATGGACCTTTTTTTTAAAAATCCCTGCATCTAGAAGAAGTTCAGAGAAGGAAAATTGTTGGATCAAAATTTAAATATCTTTCTCTTTGACTTTTTGGTTGGAAGGTAATAAATATATGACCAATCATGATTCTATACAACTCTGGCCATATATTCAGGTTTAGGTACTGGTAAATTGGATTTGTTTTTTTTACTCACTCATTTCTAAATAAGCATTTCTTTCTTTTATTTTTATAACTAATGTACTCAAAATGAAACATATCCATTTCATTGAAATATGACAGTCAGACGAAACATATCCATTACATGACACTCTTTCATGAATCAGTAAATACCTAGTCATATACATTATCTTCTTTTACCTTTTTAGTCCTACCAGTAGTTTTGTAATAAAATCTTTCTTGTATTTCTGTTTACATATAGTGTTCAATTATATGAGTTAAAAAGAAAATGATAATCTCAATAATAAATGTACTAATGATATGAAAATCTCTCTAATTTATTATAGTATCATTCTTGGTTTTTTTCCACATTTTTTTTGTATCTTCAATTCAATTTCATTCATCAAGATCCGGATCTTATTATTCCTAAAAAAATTCAATCACTTCGATATTTTTTGTAAAAGAAAGATGTTTTTTTTTAAAATTATCAATTACGTCATTTATTTAATTATTTACTATTTGAATATAGTATTTTTTTTATAATAATTTTGGAGAGGATTTAAAGCATTCCTCGTTCAAATGGCATTTGGACACTTGATATGTCATTGTTATTTGTATTTTTGAATTTTTAATTTAGAAAATATGTAATAAGATTATTTATAAATAAAAAAAATTAATTACTCATTATGACCTTTTTATTTACTTGCCTTCAACTACGAATTCATGAAATTGCATAATAATAAAAATTTATTTTTTTATTCTTGTATACCTTTGTAAGTATTTAGCTTGTATTTCCTAAATCATTATTCTAAGCACATTAATAATTAATATATCTCAAGATTTCATAAACAAGAATAATTAATCTTGAAAAGATAACAACATATTATAAAATTAAAATTTAATCTAATAAAAAAAGGGAAATTCTTCAAAAATCCCCTAATTTTTCTCGCTATTTATCAAAAACCCCCTAACTTTTCAATGTTCTTCAAAAAACCCCTATAAAGTGAATTCAATTTTTTTTTGGCCCCTATGGTGTTAACCTCAACTTTTCCATCCAATTTTGGTTTATAAAAGACTAAAATACCCCTCATATATTTATTTTCATATTTTATTATATTCAATAAAATAATAAATAAATATATATTTTTAATATAATATTTTACGATTTTAATTTTATGATATTATTTTATGATATGTTAGTTTTTATTTTATGGTGTTATATTACAATTTTTTTATTATCTTATATTTAAATTATAATTTTATATTACGTAAAATATTATTTTCGTCACTATTATTTATTGTGATTTTGTCTATATTGTAGTCATTAATTTAATTTAATTTATTTAATTCAATAAAATATGACATGAAAATAAATATATGAGGGGCATTTTAGTCTTTTAAAATTTAAAATTGGATGGAAAAGTTGAATTTAACACCATAGGGGGCTAAAAAAAATTGAATTCACTTTATAGGGAGTTTTTGAAGAACATTGAAAAGTTAGGGGGCTTTTGATAAATAGCAGAAAAGTTAGGGGGTTTTTGAAGAATTTCCCAAAAAAAAAATTGGTTATTTTAATGAATAGCAATAGATTTGAAGGTTTTGAATTTTGATGATGATCATGTGGGAAAGAGAAATAATCAACAATAAAGAATAATATATTCTTGTCTTTTTTTTAACTCAATTAATTGGCATTTATAAAGAAGGATAAAGACGTCTTTTTATTAGAATTTTTTCTACTCGTATCAAATCATTTCCTGCTCATATCATCTCCCTTCTCTAAATTCTATTTGTTTTACTCTCCTTGGATGCATCTCAATTGCACATGCCTTCATAGTTTTGGAGTAAAAAACTTTCCAAAAAGACAACAAAAAGCATGTTTCCTCTCTCTCTCTCTCTCTCTCATTTATTCTTGGGAGTTGATACCGCACGACTATAGCGACCATGTAGCGATGGTATATAAAAATTGAAAAGAAACATATAAACTGAAAAGAAACAATATATAAAAAATAAATTATGTAAAACAATATATATTTAAAAAAATAAATACAGTATATAAAAACATATAAACTGAAAACAAACAGTATATAAAAATTCATTCGGTAAGCAGTATATATTTAAAAAAATGAAAACAGTATATAGTATATATAGAAACGCAAAAAATTAATATATAATTTCAATTCGTCATTATGAAGTTTCTACCGTATCCTATCGTGATTTTTCATTTCTCTTTATTTTTCCGGCCATCCAATTAAAAATAGAATGATGAATCGACGTGTCCAATGGAACATATAAGGAGATTGTGGCACTTGTTTTTTTGCATGGCATGCATGTTTTGTCAACTTTTCAAAAGAACAAATATTCAATTTAAGTTAAAGGGGAACTAAGCGGAAAAAAATGGAGTGGTCAAAAATCTGTCTTTTTGTCAACAAATATATCAGCAGATATTGCAAAATTGGATTTGAACTGCTCCAAAAATTCTCTAATTTAAAAACGTATAACTATTGACCGAGGTGATAAGAGTCAGTTTCAACACTGACTGAATAGCAATTTCAAAAAAAAAAGCACTGACTAAATAGTAGTTACTTTTTTAATTGATTGAGTTTACATAGTATATTTTGTAGTTTTCATTATTGTTTGAAGACCCAAACAGCTCTATCGTATTACGCAGTTAGAATTATTATTATTATGAATAGAAATCAATATCCATTTTTTTTATTTAGACCCGCAATAAGTCATACTTTGGTTGGAAATTCTACAAGTATATACAAAGAAAACTTATAGCAAGTATGTCAATTGTCATATATAATAATATAATTAAACATGTAAATAATTGAACTCCTGAAATTGAGAAAGAGGGGTTAGACATACCTTGAAAGTTCAACAGAAATTGAATTAGTTAAATATTAATTTTGGGTTGTTGGTCTGATCTAAATAGTTAAAATGTATTACAGAAATAACCAACTTATTGAAGGTCAAATGTGCAAAATGTTCAAGGATATCCTAATGTTGCCTAAGTAGAGAGAGGATTCAGACCTCAATGAATTGCTTTTATAAAAAAGAAGGGAGACAAATGGTATAAAGTCAAGAATGAGAAGATTTTTAGGGATTTAATGGAATTAGATCACACAAAAGTTGAGGTGTTTGTCTAAGTCACGCCCTATATATATTTAAGCAGGACAACTTAGGCCTTGACTACCATTTTTTTTTCACACTCTCTTTTCTTCTCTTTAATTTGAATTAAAAAGTAGACTAGATTTGATTTTATTTCTTGAAGATAAACTATGTTGGTTTTTGGCATGCTTATTACAGTCCAATCCACCTCCATTTTTATTATTTAATATTAAATATGGATATTTTATTTATATACACGTTTTAAATTATAATCAACACAAGTGGCATATCCAAAAGAATTTGGAAAATGACCTAATTAAAGAGAGTGATTGACAATCCAATCAACTCTTATGTGGTGACGAAATTAAGAAATTACTGTAAAAAATTTCACTTATATTACAAAAAAGGATTACTTTTTTTCATTACCAATTTGGTATCAGTATAACGTAACAAAAAATAATTTTACTAATTTAAAAAAAGAATAAGATCCACAACACAAAAAATTCCCGAAACTAGAGAAACAAAAAAACTAAAAATCACAAGTCTTACTAAAACGTAACATAAATTTAATTTTTTTTTTTTTTTGAGGGAAAACTAAGAGCGTTCGCTCGCTTTGTTTTTCATGAATTATAAAATAAAAGAGGTTACAAAATGTTTGCTAGGTGCAAACCAATACATATGAGAACTCCCTACTGCCTATTAAGTTTCTAGTACAGAGCTCAGTTAATTACATTGATGTTCAGAGCATGTCATTGTAATGGAATTGCAATCAGCAATTTTTGAGCCAATCTTCCGCTAGGAGTTTGATTTCGTTGACCAAAAGGCGATGTGGTTTGCGTTGGTTCGTGAATATTCGACTATTGAGATGGATACATAAATAATTAAATACAATACATTTCATTTACTTTATTACAAAGGGTATATCTTTATTACTCCATCTCGAAATGTTAATTGGCAATCAATAGTCGAATGAAGATATAGTTAACATAAATAATTAAATACATAAATAAAGTATTTCAACCAAATTTCACTTATTTTATTACAAATAAACAAACATTTTTTTTCTTTAATTACCAATTCGGTAATACAATACAATATAATGCAAAACTAACTCAACTTACACAAAGAATATCGAAAAAAGATCCAATACAAACATTTTTTTTCTTTAATTACCAATTCGGTAATACAATACAATATAATACAAAACTAACTCAACTTACACAAAGAATATCGAAAAAAGGATCCAATACAAACATAGAAAAAAAACAAACAATTCAACAACAATTACAAAAAAATCACCCTCCCTTCCCAAAATTAAAAATAAAAATAAAAAATTCAACAACAACAATCACAAAAAAACCATCATTCTCTTTCCGAAATAGCGGTAAAAGTCATGGAAACACGCGTGCTCTCATCAGAAGAAGAACCAATCAATGATATAGGCAACTCAAGAGGCTTTCTCTCTCCTTGCAATTTCACTTGCATGAAATCGTGAATCACGACCGGCCTTCCAATCTTGTCAGAATCAACTTCTGACTCGCCAATTAACATTTTAACGACAGATGGCATGTTGGGACGTAATTTCGTCACGTCTTGCGTGCATAACAACCCTATTTTTAGAAATCTACATGCTTCTTCTAAGTTTAGATCTTCGTTTAAAGATGGGTCGATTACTTTTTGGAGCTCGCCACGCTCGTATGAGGACCATGTCTGCAATGGAGGGCAAAACGGTAATTTTAAGTTTACAAATTCAGTTTTTTCAAAATATGACAAAAAAATTGTTCAAAAAGTGGTTTCTTCTTTATTGAAAATATAGAGCTTCAAAGATTTATATAGTTATATTACACGGAAATACCAAAAGCTTAAAAGATTTCTTGGATTTGTTGGAGTAAAAACATATAAAGAGGTTTTTGAGGGGTTAATATGAAAATTTTCCAACAATTAAAAAAAAATAGTATTGTTAAATGGGTATAGTTTATATTTATATGGTAGGGTAGAATAATACCCTTTCTAAGAGGAATTGGTCATCATAAGCTAATCTCATGTTTGTGTTGCATCTCCCGCTGACTATCTCTAGCAAAAGAACTCCAAAACTGTACACGTCTGATTTTCTAGTCACCTGCCCTCTAATCGCGTATTCTGGCGCCAAATATCCTCTGAAAAAAGAAGGAAAATATATTTTGCGTTATTAATATATCAAAAATAATTATGAGGAAATACAAGATGATGACATTTCAAAATTCATTGACCATGAATTCAGTCCACTCCACATAAAGAAATCTGTAATCCTCTTTTTTCTGTTCTTTTAAGTTTGTTGTCGAAATATTCTAACTTGTAGTCACATTCCAAGTCCCAAAAGGATCAGTGCCAGGTATAACTATTTTGTTTGTTTATCATTCTTTATATGCTTGGCAGTGAATTTTTCTTTTTTTTTTGAAAAATTGCTTTGTAATGAATTTTATATGAAGCAACTAAAAAATGGTGTGAGGATTAGTTAAGGCCTTAAGAAATGTGTGCTTCTTTAATCTACTTAATAATTATTTTGCTTTCACTATATAAATCCTTGAACCTACTGTTCATTTCTCCTCCTGTTACTCAATTAACTTCGTTTTTTGAAATTAAGTATGTTCCCAAAAATTACCGAGTAAATAAAACAAGGGAAATTTATCAAAAACCCCCTAACTTTTCCTATATTTATCAAAAAGCCCTGTATTTCCAGATTCCTTGTTTCAGCCCCTCTGACACATGCTGAATTTTTTTTCTACCCCTTACCATCACAGTTCCGTCTGATTAGTAACAAAGCAGATGAATTGTTTTGTATAATGACTAAACTACCTTTTCTTCATCCTCAAAGCTCTAGTCGTGCAAAACTCACCTAAATCCGTAGCTTTAGCAAAACCTCAGCTAAAAACCCTTGCTTTAGCAAAATCTCGTCGTACCTGCAGCAAATCTTCACCCAGTTAGTCGTGGCTGCCATGTGGCTCTTTTCCGCTAGTTGATTCAAGTTGTCTCCCCCAAATCTTGACAAGAAGTAAATTCTCGGTTTATTAACTCTCTTTTTGTTCAGGCGTATTAAGGAAAGAGCACATGTGAGAATGTGGACTAAACAACAAGGACAAGTGGCAAGATATCATTTGAAAGCTTGATTTCAACTCCATAAAAGGCAAGCTTCAGGTATGAGATATGGACCTTGTGTCAAAAAATCCTTTTACTTTAAGTAAATTTGATTTTTTGACCATACTTGTATTTTTTGGACCAATTATGAAACTTTCGACATAAGCGAATAGTATTTGTCTTCTGTCAAATTAGGATTAGCTCTTATTTATTTTTTTCTCTTTTGGTGATTTTTCTCTTTTCAATATTTTACCTTGTTAATTGACTCACATATTTAAAGCTGTATTATTTGCTTCTAATTTATTTGAGAAATTATGTTTGTTCTAATTTTTTTTGTTCTGTTTCTTCTAGATGGATATACAAGTGGAGGTAATTGTGCACTATGGGGAGGGGACAAAGACGATGTTTCTAGATCCTCATCGAGTGTCATTTGTTATATTTCATGAAGATACTAAAGATGGTTGTCGTTTGAAGGTTGATATGAATTGTGAATTATCATTCCGTGTTGATGGTGAAGGGGATAAAAGGATTTTAAATTGTGAGTATGATGATGGATTTTAAAAGCAATTATCTCCACCTCTTCATCTATTTATATCAACTAAGGTTGTTTTGATAGAGCGCCCAGATGAGAGGATGTTCGGTGTAGAGAATGAAAGTTTGTTAAATATTTTAGCGGGGAATGTAGTAGAGGAAATGGATAAGGATGGAGTTTGAACCAGTTGATGGAAATGGATAAGGATGGAGTTTGAACCAGTTGATGATGACGAGGAAATTCCCTCGGATGAAGAAGAAGTGTCTTTGTTTACACACGAGAGAGATCCTATGCACTTGTTGTTGGTTGAGATTTTAGGATGTGGACATTTTTCATTTAGCTCTAAGGCATTATACTATAGCAAAAGGATTTGAGGTATTTTTTTTTTGAAAAATGAAAGAGCTAGAGTTAAGGCAAAATTTGGAACTATGATGTACTAATTTTATTAATTATATTTATGAAAACTATGAACTATATGGTATATGGTTAATGAAAAATGATAAGCTTATGGTTTCGCTATATTTTTTTCTTTAATTGTTTTAAGGTTTAATAATATGGTTCTTGTTGATGGTGCTTATATTTATTTTTCTTCTACAACTATTTTATTAGAAAAAAATATTAAATTTATATGTAACAGGTGAGTTTGTTTCAGTATGTAATGGAATGCAAAAAACAAAAAAAACAAAAATAGTTATTACAAACATGAGGGGCAAAAATTGTCTTTTTTGAAAATTTAACCCAACATGATATGGAAAAGTCAACATAGGGGCCTAAAAAAAATTCGGTACTCTTTATAGGGACTAAAACACGGAATCTAAAAACATAGGGGTTTTTTGATAAATATGGAAAAAGTTAGGGGGTTTTTGATAAATTTCCCATAAAACAACTACTTTTCTGAACCAATTATTTGTATAACTCTCGTAATTGTTGGTAATCTTGATGTCAGAAGCATGAAAAATGTGTCTTATGCTTTATTGGAGAGTAAGATATAAGGAGTGATGCACAATTTAAGTTATTGGAGGAAATCAAATGAAAAGATAGTGGGATGTATTAGATAAAAGTCAATATTTAATTCGATAAAAGTCTAGCTCTACATGCTGACTGTTCTAAGTGTTTCATGTTAAAATGCAAAAGTTCGAAAGATGAAATTTTCAAACAAAATGTTTTTCGAACGTGAGGCTCAACAAAACACTCTCTTTTAGTATGTCTTATTTTCACAATTTCACTATTGAGACACATTACTAATGTTACCGAATTGTGGGATGCAAAGAAAGTTTGAAATTCTCTCAACACAACTTGGACTACAATTAACTAGTTCTTCATGTCAAAACAATTATTCAATTATTAGGCACCCTAATAATTTTCAATACATGATTTATGAATTTTGTGTTTAAAATTAAATGTTGAGAAAATGATTACGCAAAATGTGTGATATTAAAGATTCTTAAAGATGAGATTAAAACATTGATTAATAGTTCCATTATGTTACAATTTTACATTGCAATTTCTTGTGGATTACGTCATTTTGTTAAATTTCTTCATTAGTTTTCTAATTATGTTGGATGTTTTCAAAGCTGATATAGAGCCTAGATCTAAGTAAAATTCATCGGTCATTTATGCTCTTTTCTACGAGAAAAGATGCCAAAATTGCTAGTTTCCTAAATTGCTTAATGCAAAGTTCTCCTTAAAAGGGCTTTTTTTTGCAAAAGATTTGATTTTCTAAGAAAGGGTTAGTTGAAGGCTGTAAGAGTGTGTGCTACAGAGGAGTGGAAAAGGGTGTGAAGTTCTACAAGAGGATTAGGTGAAGGCCTCAAAAAGTGTGTGAAGGCCTTAAAAAATGTGTGTTATATTGAATATATTTAATAACTATTTTGCTTTCACTATATTAATCCTTGAACCTGTTCTTTATTTCTCCTCTTATCACATAACCATGTTTTAAAAGTTATTCATGAATTCACAAATAAATACTACGTTTTTAAACCAGCTATATGTCTATTGCTTGTAATTGTTGGTAATCTTGGCAAAATCATAAAAAATATGTCTACATGTAATTGGCATATGAAATACATGAACTAATCCACTAAGTTATTGGAAGAAGGCAAATGAAAAGATGAAAATGCTCAAATAAATATTAGCTAAAAAGTTACTTCATCTCGAACCAAAAAAAGCTGTGTGTCTCAAATCATTTAAATATACAAGACACCAACGAATAGCATAGGAAGATATATTAACTGGCATAAATGATTTTGGTCTTTGAGGCTTATCAAGTTCACTTTTCTTATGAGTCTGGAAGCACAGTTGGGCTAATGTCAAAAGAAATATTTTGACTTGTTATGAATAGTGAACACGCACAACTTAAATTTGAAATACTTCAGATACAAATTGTGCTACAACAAACAAACCAGTCTAGTATACTACTATTAGTATTGTTAGGTAACTTAGGTTATTATTAAATAAAACATATCTCATTATATATTAATCTTAAAAAAAATAGAAAACAAGATTATTAAAAAAAGTGCTCTTTTTTAAATTTGGTTGGATATTGTTAATAATAATTAGCACCCAAAATTTGATCTTCAGTGTTTACAATCCAATTTGTTTTGTTATTTTTCATGTTTCTCATAAAGTGCTTATAAAATAATACTGCAAAATGATGTGATTCCCGCAAGAGTTTTTTTATTGAAGAGTTATGAAGATTTGAGATGATATATATAAACAAGAAATAATCTCTATACAGTTTCTAGAAGTACAAAGTTATTGTGCCCGTTTTCCATGAACCAACCTAACAACTTACATCAAAGAATTATAGTTCCCAATTACAGATTAAGTCGGCCTCCTCACGTCAATATGTTAGACAATTTCTGAAGAAAGATTTGTAAATTAGAATTAACCTTCAAAAGGAAAAAGAGTACATAATTGCAAAAGAAAAAAAGATTCTTCTCTTCTTAAAATCTAGCTCGATTATAGTAACAATAGTTTAGTGTTTATTATTACTCTTCAATTGTGCTTTCAAATTTTTAAACTAAACACTCATTAGGAATGTATTATTAACAACTTCTCAGCATATTCACAAATATATGTGTTATATACAGCCAATGATAAAATTAGTTCTGAATATCATTAACTATATTAGTTATAACTTTTACTTGTGTTAGATACAAGTTTCCGATTTAATTTTTAGTAATTAGAATCAGAGATCGTTGAAAAAAAAAATATAACGAATTCAGTTCGAATTACGTTAAGCATGGAGGAGAAAGACCATCTTTTGCAATTTAGAGAAATACAGGGGCATTTTAGCAAATGTATCAACCGAAAAAAATGAAGAAAACTACTCACAATGTTCCGGCAACCCGAGTGCTGAGGTGGCTTGCATTTGCAGGGAGGAGTCTCGCCAGCCCAAAATCAGATATTTTAGGTGTCAAGTCTGTATCAAGCAAAATATTACTCGCTTTGATGTCTCTGTGTACAATGTGAGGTTGTAATTCTTCGTGCAAGTAAGCCAATCCCCTCGCGACACCTAGGATGATCTTCACTCGTGCTTTCCAGTCAAAAATAATGCTACTCCGGCCTGAAGACCCCGAACCTTAAAAAGCACAAATAAGAAAATAAACAAATTAATAAAAATATATAAGATGGTTAAATCTTACATTATAATTTTATATTGTTGTGAAGTTTATAAATTATGAAGGAAAGAAATTATAAATTAATTCGTGACAATCTTATAAAAATCTATAAGTTCAAATTCTTCTCCAACTTTTATTTTTTTCTATTGTATTTATTATTTTTTTTATTTGAATTAAAAATGTACCTAAAAGGGTTTGCACAAGGCTATTCTTTTCCAAATAATGATAATTCGTCATACTTATATCCTATGTTGCACGGATATGGATACGAGTATCGTATCCAATACGATACGGATACAGCGATACGGTAAATTTAAAAAAAACTAGGATACGGATACGGCAATTTATATATTATTTTATTATTTATCAATTATATTTTATATATTTAATTAATTTATATATATTTAGATATTAGACTTTGATGTAGGAGATACTAAAAACTTGTTATTATAGAAATATCTTAATGTAGAATATTTATTTGTTATAGTTAATTAAATAATTAGATGTCTTAATCTTATTTTATTGATTTTATATATGTAATCATATATTTTAAGAATAAATATTCTAACGTTGGAAGTATCCGATGTGGATATGGGAAGTATATGTGAAGTATCCGATATTATCTTGGAATAAAATATTATGATACGCCACGTGGCGTGTCCGATACGGTATCCGAGCATCCGATATGGGTATAAGTATCAGATACGATATGGCTTGATTTTTGAAATATCCGCGCAACATAACTTATATCTATACGATCGAACACCCACTTATTATTTTTATCTATTTTATTTATTTATTTTTATTTCAATAAAATAACATACCTAAAAGGGTTTGAGCAAGGCTATTATTTTCCAAATAATTATAAACAAGAATCCTATGAGTCCCCTCCACACAACAACCGTACAGTCTCACAAGATTCTCGTGTATTATATCCGACACGATATTCAATTCCGACACAAATTCTCTCACTCCTTGTCTCGATTCAGCCGAGAGAACCTTCACTGCTACTTCTCTTCCGTCTCTCAACCTTCCCTACATGATTAGTTGAAAATAATTTAGGGTCTATTTGGGGAATAAAACATTTTTTTAAGTGCATAATGAGTTAAATTTACCTTGTAAACGGATCCGAAACCGCCTTCGCCGATTTTGTGGGAGAAATCTGACGTGGCTCTTCTTAGTTCGCGGTAAGAATATGTTGTTATGTTTGCAATTCCCGCAATATCTACAAAAAATAAAAAAAATATTATTTAAAATATAATTAAATATAAGGAATATGAAATAAGATAAACAAATAATGTAACAAATTACCTTGGTCTCCCTCGGATACTTGCTGGTGAGAAGCCCTTTTGCTCTTGTGGAAGCAAGAAAAACAAGACATTCTTTTGTGCAATTTGATCCACAAAATATTCCTTTTCTTTATCTTCAAATTATAATATAAATATATTATGATAGCATCCTGCGTGGCTCCTAAGTCATAGATATGACATCATGTCCTGACCAAGAAAATAATTTCAAAAAAGACAGCTATTCATCTTGAAATAAATATGAAACCAAGTAAGTTGACCGATTTTGTGGTATTTATAGTAAAGCTGACCAATTTGTGAAACAGATGAAATACCGTAAAACATGGGAATAAATTATAAATTTGGAATAAAATAGAATATTATGAATATCTTTTAGTTAGATACCAAATATTATAACAATTTATTTAACCGAAAGTCATTATATTATTTAAAAAAATACTAAAGTTATTGTACCCACCAACCAATAAAAAAATACTAAGATTTTAAAATTTTAATATGATAATCGCATTATATTTGTTAACTTTTGAAAGAAAATGAAATGAAATGTCAAAGACAGTTTGGCCGAGTGGTCTAAGGCGCCAGATTTAGGCTCTGGTCCGAAAGGGCGTGGGTTCAAATCCCACAGCTGTCAATTTCTTTTCAATTTTGACATAATTTGTCTCCTTTTTTTCTCAATTCTTTTTTGGTTTACAGAAAACTTACAATACAGAGAAACTTGAAAAATGAAGCAAAAGATTGAAATAATTGAAGTACCTGTAAAGCGCACAGGCTACAATTTCTCCTTCTCAACTCAATGCAAAATCGACTCAAATTAGGAACCAATTAACTGCGAAATTCAAAGAGAAACTTACTACAACAAATTCGAAGAGAAACAACAGGGAATCTCATTACTAAACCGAAAAAAAGAATAAAATCGTTGTTAAATAAGAAACCCAGAAAGGAATTTTACCAAAAATGAAGAATCGAAGCGAAAATCAGCGGAGGTGCACGCCAGCACAGTATCTCGCTCAATCCAGCTCCAAATCGAATTCAAAGAAAAACTCAAAATCAATCTAACTTAATACGCCAAACAGCAGACTAATTCCGCTTCAAATAGGCAAACCCACAGAAAATTATGCAAAAAAACAGATGGATTAACGCGAAAATCGGAGGAAAGCCACTAATTTAGAGTCTTTGACTAGTCGATAATTTCGTTAAGAGATAATTGTGTAGTGAAAGGAAAAGCCATATATAGTGACCGTTGAGTTGTCCAGTCTCAGCCACCTTGTCAGCTAACTGGACTTTTATCTCTCCAGTTATTAGTTTTGTCATGTCTGCAATTCTAATCAAACTTATTTATCTATAGAAATAAATTAAATTTATAATAATTATAGACTTAAGTATAATGTTTTTATATTAATTTGAAGTTATGTTAAATATTTCTTTATTTATTTATTTATTTAATCATATAATTATAATGCATATTCTAATAGAAGCAAAATATCCAAAATATTTATTAATACCACATTTTTTTTATACGGGTATCAACGATAACAAAAATATCCAAAATATGGCATATCAAAGCCCCACATCGAGTCAAAGCTTTTGGATAACTGATGCTAAAAAATAGATTACTCAACAAGACAGTGTTACCAATTAGTTTTTACCCGTCGACGCAAATTGCATACTTTGTATAGACCAAATAAACGAATACCTAATTAATCACTTTCTCAAAGTTGTTTATTTATTGACTTTCTCACAATCCATGCCGTCCAAAAATTACACCTACTCAATGAGGAAGCCACGAGTTTGCAATTCCACACAATAATAATACGAACAAGAATAACTAAAATTTGTGAGAAAGAACATGACGGACAATAATTATGAATACATGAAAAGAACGAAATGACATAATTTTCAACAATAAATCACGAAAAACCTATGAGATTCTATATCATGCGTAGCAAGAGACGAGACCCTGAATCAAGTCACCTTAGTGCATGAGAAAAGTTCTCTTAGTCGCCTCCGTCTCTTCTTACATACAATAATAAGATTTTTTTTTTTCTCTCTTTTTCATGTATCCAGATAATGTAGAATTGTAACAACTTTTTATTTTATGTAATGAAAATCTCAAGTAGGTAATCAATCGCCTATTGTTAACAAAAAAAGATAATAATTCACGTACAAATTAAAATATCAACAATCATAATTTTGTTTAAATGGAGCAATAAGTAATGTGCAATCTTTATGGTATAAATACATTCTTATATATATATAATTGTATATGAAAAGACTGAGCTAGAATTTTATAGTTTAATAATAAAAACATAAATATTTGTATTGGCAAGCAACTAATTAACTGGAGGGCAACCTGCATTCAAAGACAGGAGAGCATATTGACCTAGCTAGATTGACCTTAATAAACTTTCCGGTTCATATGAAACCGAACAGTCAGAAATTTAGAAAAGGAGCGTGTGGTCCCGGTTCATTAATTGTTGATTAAATCAGAATAACTATAATTAATTGTGTTGTTTGATCAAAGACTCTTCTGACTTAGACTTGGCCTTACTTGGCAGGGCCTCATGCATATTATTTATCTGCTAATTAGTAATTATATTCTATTCAAAATATATTCATGCATTAATTAACCATAGATAATATTTCTGACAGCTGGCGGTTGCAATCAGATTGTTGTTCTATAGATTTATTATTGGAAAAAAATGATGATTTTTGCTCAGAATCAAAAGAGTAAAAGTTGGAAACATCTGGTTTTTGGAAGAAAATAGAGATCATGAAGACCAACATAAATCTGAAGTCATTATGTTTGTATATATTGTATATCAACTCAACTAAACCTTAAATCATTATGATTATTTATATATGGTTTTCATGAACTGTTTGATTGGGATGGAGCCGACCCCTGAATAGAGAATTGATACATTTATTATATTAATTAATTATATATAGAGGTGTGGTTTAGATTTCTTTTTTTTTTTGAAGGAGCTTCACGTGATCACTTTGCTCATTTCACTAAAATAAAAGATTCAATGGCCTGTTCTCTAGCGCAGTTTTGAGTCCAGGTTTTGGTCGGAAGCCCAGGATTCCACGGAATCAAATTTGGGATGTTCTATTCTCACTTTCAAACCCAACCAAAACTTGAGTTCCGAGCAAAACTAAGCAAAAAAAGATCATTTCTTTGGATTTGAAAACTCCACTTTGAGTCAATTTTTGCATAGGTTTGGAGAGAGAAAAAAATTAAATTAATATTTAGATGGGCCCCACATTTGTCCTTTCTAAGAGTAAATGAAAATTTTCCTTTGTTAAGCAAAAACGTTTTTTTCCTTTCTTCCATTCATTTTCATAAGAAAATTATATTATTTTTTTTATATTTTATTTTTTAACATTTTTTTGTTTTCATAATATTTATATTTTTCAACGTTTTTATTATCTATTATTATTATGTTCAGGGTAATTTTTTATTTATTATTTTTTACTTTAATTTTTAATTTTTTACTTTTTTCCCCTTTTCCATGGTATTATTGTTATTGTTACATGGAAAAGGGAAAAAAAGTAAAAAATGACATGAAGAAAAACAAATAAATGACAAAAAAAATTAATAATAGAAATTAATACTATAAATGAGTGACAGGAAATGAATACTACAACATAAAACTATTATAATTATCAAATTAATTTTTTTCATGATTGTCTATTTCTATAGTTATTATCGTAACCTTCCCACATTTTCAGAGCAATCTCATTTCTCTTTAAAGCGCCTCCTTGTCTCTTGTTGTTTATTGATTTGACATTATCATCATAGATGTTATCTCCATCAGATATTGCCACAAACTCATTTGGAGATATTTCGGGGGGGGGTAGATTCGGATGGCCATTTCATATCTCCATTATGGTTGACGATAAAATTATGAAGGATACATGCAGTTGTAACTATATCTCTTTGCGAATCAAGCGTATGATATGTTGCAGTTTTTAGGATTGGAAAATCACATCTTAAGCACACTAATTATGCGCTTCACGTGATTTCTTAGTTGTGAATGACGCAGATTAAAAAGTTCTTTGTAATCCTTGGGTCTTTTATTTGTTTTAGCTTGTTCATTCAAAATGATATCTTATATCACGATATGGAGCAATAAAATTAGGTGTATTCGCATAGCCCGCATCGACTAAATAGAATTTTATCAGTTGGCACATAAAAATTACACTCATCAATAGCACTCTTAAGTACCAAGGCATCAGAAGCAAGCCCCTCCCACCCAGCTAATACAAAAATAAAATGATTATCGAAATTACAAGCAACCATAACATTTTGAGATAATGTTTGTTTTCTATTACGGTATGGGTCTTATATTTGACCCTGAACCGTTATATGTTACATCAATGGCTCCGATGCAATCCTACAATATAAAATTTTATTATAAAAAAAATAAATGAATCAATTTAATAAAACAACAATACATAAATAACAATTAGTATTATACATTAAAATATGGATTGAACTTCGTATTATTTGAAATCTCTTTAGGTGTGACTAGAGATGAAAATCATATAATTTCTGTAGACAATTGTAGTATAGCGTTTAGAACCTTTCCAAAATACGCACTTATGCTACAACCACTATGCTGAAACCGTTCTAGCACGGTACGATTGCTAGCATTTTTAGCAAGTGTATATAATAACATTGCTACTTGTTCATCTACTGTTATTTTGCCACCATCTTTAAGAAGATGTTTATTCTTCAACATTTTGACCAAAGCATGAAAAACATGAGTTTCCATGCGAAATTCATTCCTGGAATGAGATTCATGACCTTCCAATACTTCTTTAACCCACATTGCACCGCTCAAGATTGATGTATTGCATGATGTTCTTTGTGATGACGATGATGGTAGCTGATGATTGTATGCCGTTATCAAATCGAGCATTTCATTATCTTCCTCCTGATTTTTCCAACGAAAAAAATTGTTCATGTTATTGGATATGTGGAAAGAATAACTAGATACAAACTTGAAATATAGTTATTATTTTTTCTAATGTTGGCCTGTTTATATAGTGGATGATATTATATTCCAAAGATAATATTTTTTGAATTTATCTTCTTTTTTTAAATTATTATTTTTTCTATCTTCGAACAACTAGATTTTTTGGATTTCACACTTTAAGAGCTAATTTTAATATATTACTTTTATATTCATTACTCCCTATGATTTCATCAAACTTCTTTTTTATAAAATTTTATGAAACTGTGGTAGCTTCCTGCACACATAGCTTCTTTCACATTCATTTCTCAGCTTCCTGCGCCCATGGCTTTCTGTCCCTTTACAAAACTGCGCTAGAGAACAGGCCCTAAGTTTACAAATGAATTTGTACAGTAAGTGAACATCATGGTCCTACTAAACTACTACATGATAAAGAAGCTAATGTAAGGCTAATTCTAAAGATTGGACAACCATATCTCTATCAAATCATGTATATCTCGGCGCTTAAAATGTCATATTTTTAAAGTCAAGTTTCGGTCATAGGCAATTAGTCAAATGTGTACAAGAAGAAATATGAAAATAATAAAAGTTACAAAAATAAAGCCTGTGAAATATGACTACACTCAGAAAATATGTCAATATCGACTTGAATTCTGATTGGACAACCAGGTGTGGTTTAGATTTCACAGACATGATTTCAATTTTTTTGTAATATTTATTTAATAAAAGCCAAAATATATACATTATATAACAAAAAGGAACTTGGAACTTGCTATAGTTTTTCTAAGTTTCTTGTTTTTTGAAACTGAAGTTGAATATAGAGCTGTGCTTTCCCTAAATTTTTTAAGTATATGTTAACACAAATCTAAATTAGGATTTTATACAACAAAAAATATTCAAAATTGCATATATATCATATCACTAAAAAAAACTGCATATATAGTTTTTCAAAGTTCTTGAATTTTGAAAAAGAAAGCAATATAAAATTTTAACAATTATTTCATCATATGATAATACAATTTCATTCGGAGTATATTTCTGTGCTTGTCCAAGTAAAATGAAGAAAATATAATAATCATTTTTCTTTTGAAAAATATAAAACAAATAATGTGCCAATAAACACACACTTGGTCTAGTTAAATTTCTGTTGCAACAATGTATTAAATATCTGTTTTTTTAATACTAGATTCATGTTGGGCTGCCGTGGCGCTTAAAATATCATATTTTTCAAGTCAAGTTTTGGTCATAGACAAGTAGATATATAATATATTAGTTAAATGTGTAAAAGAAGAAATATGAAAATCATAAAAGTTACAAAATTAAAGCCTGTGAAATATGACTGGTCTCAGAAAATATGTCAATATCGACTTGAATTCTGATACAATTCAAAATAGTTTATTAGTGTTAACAATATGACTATAGACTATAGAGTAGAGACTTCTTGCAAAAAGAAAAGTCAATAAAATAAGAAAAAAGATGGATTTCTTATTTTGATTTCAAATAAAGTGACTAGATTCTGAACCGGAATTTTGTTTTCTACAATTGAAAAATTAATTTTTTCTTGTGAGATCATCAATCATTTTGATAGATTACAGCTGTTTTCTACTGATGTCTTAGACTAGTGAAATCAAATTAGTACAATTTTTTGGCATATCTGAAGAAAAACGGTCGTAATGTTTCTTCTTTGAATGGCAAATTATATATTAAAAAATTGTCACAAAATATTAAGATTATTTCCCTCCTTGTTGGGGCACACGTTTACATTTATACTCGTTCTAATTTTGTACGAGTAATACTCGGTCAACACCACCTATAAGTTTATAGAACCTTCTAAAAAAACCATGTATATATTAAAAAATTATCCAATTAACTTATAATATCATATGCATATTCGACTATCTTAATCTAACGCTAAGAGTCTAAGACAATTGAATCTCAAAAAAAGAGAGGCGCCTAATACAAATATAATATGAATAGTAACGATATTTTCACAGTTTTTAGCATTTGTATATGTTATCTAAATAAGATATGTCCTAAATATCTGTTAACGGATTGATTTTCTTAATATCTCAGCACCCATTTTACTTAAACAGCAAATAAACTTCATTTTACACCTTTTGAATGTTGACACATAAAAAATGTAAGAGAATGGTAGGCTCTTGTTATTGTCGGCCCCCCTCATGATGGGCCAAGATGCGAGCATATAGGCCTTGGGCCTTAGCTCCTTGCTAATAAATAAAATCAAATATCCTGATATTCTTGTATTTGTTAAACGGTCAAACAATATAATTTTTTTCTTTACATTGTGGTGTACTTAATAACTACTGGTGACTTAACTTTATCCCTAGTATATTTTGTCAATCGGATAAGATTTATGATGTTTATTTGATCAATTAACTCAGCCTACAATATTACACAGTATTTGAATAAGTTCATAAAAAAAAATATTAGTCAGTACACCCTAATTTTTTCTTAACACGGTTGTTTCGTGGTTTCATGACTCATGACAACTTAATGAAATAGGAAACAATGCTATGGTACATAGACGGACTGAGATTTGCAAGTCGATATGAAAAGGCAAGATCTATCAAGAGATAGAAGCAAAATGTATGCACAATTGTTCGAGGATTATGTATATACAAACATGTTTATATTTAAACAAAACAAAAATGACAAATCAATTCAGAAATCAAATTTATCTATTTTAAACTGCATAAAATCAATCATATTTTCTTAAAAAAAGAAAAGAAAAGAAAAGAAAAAGAAAAACACAACGATTTCACATAGTAGAGAAGAAAAACATCAGAAGAACAGGCTAGGATGAACCCAAACAGGCGAGGGCCAGCAAGCCACGTAAGGTCCAACAGCTTCTTTTAGAGGAGGTAAGGCCAAAACCATCTTTTCAGCCAACGAAGAGCATGTCCAACTCTCGCACCCGGGTCCGGCCAGGTACACACAATTACTCTTCCCGCCCCATTTCTCAGGCTTCTCGCACGAAATGATTGTCTTTCCTCCACAATCTATGAAAATTGCACGGTCACGCAATTCTGTCACCTCAACCCATTCCATCTTCTTCCAATCGAGGCTGTAGATTTGCAAAGAGATTTCTGGTTTGAGAAGGAAAAGGATGAGGAGAAGCTGGTCAGGCGTGCGAACTAGTTGTGGGCCGAAGTGCCACATGTCGACATCTCGGGCACTGTGGTCGAGCCCACGGACGTTTAACACCTGTACAGTCGGATCAGGTCCATTGGTATTTCTGTCAAGGGAATGAAAAAACATGAGATCTCAATATTGGAGTTATTTTTTAATTTTTTAAATATTATTGGATGTCAATGGGGCGAACTCGATTGAGCAAGGCTGAACTCGAACTTGATCAGTTCACATTTGAGCTCGACTGAAGTCACTCGTTTTGAACTAGTGCAACATTCGAACGAGCTGATATGGACATCTATTATCTTACCACCATCTCACTTGTCATGATGGATTTAGCTAATGGAATTGGAAGTTCAAAATTCATAAACAAAAATTATACCGAAAGTTGAATTCTAGGAGCTTGGCGTCGTTGTTGATGCCAAAAAATCGGCCTTTGAAGGTGACAGCATGTGATACATAAGAAACATCACAGGAGTATCTATGTAAAGTCCATGTTGCGTTAGGATTAGAAAGCTCACAAGAGAGAAAAGAGGATTTGGAGAAGAAGAGGAGAAAGAGACAAGACGGCGATGAAGGAGGAGCCGTGAGAGTTGCATAAATATACGTGGGATCACGAAGGTGTTTAGAAGTGAGAGAAGGAAGAAGGATTTGAGAACCAGTTGTAATATTGGCTATAATGGGTTGGAGAGGGAGGTGAGGGTAGACGAAGTGGGGGAGGAGGAGGAGGTGGCCATGAGAATAGGCGAGGCAACGGTGGAAGGAGAGGAGGCAAGGAGAGAGAGGTGATGGGTTGAAGGAGAGGTGAGGGGAAGCAGGGAAGGTGAGGAGTGATGAATTAGGGTTGAAGAGGAGAGGGGGGAGAGATGGGAGTAGGGAGAAGGAGATGGAGGAGAAAATGTCGCGGAAAGAGCGACAGACAAAAGAGAAGGAGATCATATCGCCATGAGAGGGGAGGAGGAAATAGAGGATAGCGACCAAAACAAGGTCGGGGAGGGTTGACCAATCTCTTGTTGTAAAATATTGTTGCGTTTTCGCCATTAGAGAATTGAGAAAGAACAATATACTACTTGGTTGTTCTTGTAAATGAGAAGATGTCAAGAGAGAAGACGAGTAAACCGATTTATAGTACGGGCGTAAAATATGAATTAAGTTGCTCCATATATCCAATATTGGCGGAGCTTAATATGGGCGGGCATGCACATGGCCTAATAGAAGCGATTTTCTACATATTTTTGTTAATAGGAGAGAATGAGTTAATTAATAGCTTTGTTAATACTCAGTACATGCCATTCTGTGAGTAATCAGAATAATAAAAAAGATTTGTGATAAATTATTGTTGTACAATTAAATGTTAGTTTGGCAAATAACTTATAGTATAGTTGTTTAAAATATTTATATATGTAGTACGATGTCAATTATTTAATTCTTGACAAACACAATTTAATACATATTTAATAAAATTTTTCAACCTAATGAGTTTAACATAAAAAAAAAAAATGTTAGTTTGATAAGTTCTAGATTCCTTCCGTAAATGAGATCCGAATAATCAGGTGTGTTCGATCACAGGTCAATTCATTTAATTAGTTTTAATTGACTTTAAAAATTTCTTTCTTTCTTTTTTCTTTTTGTACGATTGAGCTGATCGTGCTTTGCCGCGTCATTCAAGAGCTAAAGACATTAGCCATGCGACCCATGTATATAGAGCTTGAGTGTTCATAAGAAAGTTGCTAATGCATTACTTAATATTATTGTTATTCACTAGAATAAGATATCAGAGAAATAATTAGGTGTCTCTATAGTGCTGTAGGAGAGTACTCAGTTCTTTGTATTTTATTATTGAGTTTGAGAATTGATCTGTACCAAAATGTTACCAAACATATATCGATGGGTCGGTTCGACGGAGTTAAGCTCATTTCTTGCTAACAAAAAGTTTTGATTCCAAAGCTTACTAGCTCACTAGAATAAGATATTAAGTCCGGCGAATGCATTTAGTGTAATATTTATCAAGTCTAACAACTCAATGGGTTATTTCAAAAAAAAAAAAAATTTTGATGCATTTGATTGAATGTTTTTAATTATCTAGGTGGTACCACCGTTGGTACTAGTTCTTTTGTGGTTCTCTGTTCATAGTTAAATTTCTTTCTGGTTTGTATAGGTTAATGTAAAGGGGTTTTCTTTTTTTTTTTGGGCCATTCCACCTTGGTACAAGCTCTTTTTTTTGTTTTCTTAAGTCTTTTTGGGCCCTATCGTTTTACATTCTCTTTTCTGTGCCGATTGAAAGCCCACTACGATTATTTCAAAAGAGTAAAGTTTGAGAATAATCTTTTTTTTTTTTTTTTTTTTTTTTTTTGAGGAGAATTACAAGTGATCGTTTGTTGTTTGTTCTTTTTTAGATATGCTCATATACTTTCACCTAAATTTTTAGCTCAATCCTGCTAGATGCGAGATTCGAATCTCTCACCTATGGATAGATGGGATTGGTACCATGACCTTGTCGAGGTTTTATTATTTTATAGCCTTCTTTATGATTTGTTAACCGGCAAAAGTGTGATTTAGTTTTGTAATTAATTTGAAGTTTATAGCTATTCGATCATTTTTAATTTTCTTTTTCATTTCTTCGTCATTCATTGATGATCAACTTTTGTAATTAGTTGTTCTGGGCTAAATATGTTTTGTAAACTGAAAAAAGGAAAGTGTGACCACTGTTATCTATTAAGACAAAAATTAGTTATGAAAGAGTCAAATAATGAGCAATAGCGAAAGATGTAACGCATTATGCATGCTATCTCATCTCCTGGAGCTCTAATTATTGGTTAGGTACCAGCACCACATCTTTTTTTATATCTGTTTTGGATGTACAACTAGTGTGATTGATTTAATGCCGTATGCATGATGTTTCAGCTCTTCAAGATACTAAAATCTATATATTAAATCCGTTATGTATCATTGATGAGCAGTAGATACTAACTATGTATATTCATAGATTTTTTTTTTGAGAATTATCTGTATTCATAGATTGACTGCACAAAAGAAAGTTATTAATGTATTATTTTGGTAATGTTAATTATCTAGTACATCATGATATTAGAGGGAAACAAAATAAGAACAAGTATGTTTTTGTAGTACATTAGTTTTATTTTTTTTGTACTCTACATGTATGACAGAGTAAATCTGCCCATACAATCCTTGCAAAACATACGCTACCCACCAAACACACGGACACCAATTTTCTTCAAAGCATGTGTCATTATTTTGGTTATCTTGAAATATGTGTTTAAACATGAGTTTAAATCACCATGATGCCACTTATCATGACTCTATTTTCTTCAAGGCATGTGCCATTATTTTGGTAATCTTGAAGAATGTGTTTAAACATGAGTTTAAATCACTCATGATGCCACTTATCATGACTCATACTCCTCGACGTGCTTTTCAAATCCCTATGAATTATAAAGTTATAACAACAAGAAATTGGAATTTTTTCTGGTGTTGAATTTGAGAGATGAAAAAAGAGCTCCTTTTCTAACAAGGGTGAGTGTTTCTAGTCCGAAATGCAATATCAAGATTCAAGGATAAATAAGTCACTAACGAGTCTATGTACACTTTCCAGAATAAAGGGAGCTGCTTAGTGTTTATTAATTAATTTATAGTTAATTGTAATTGTAATATAAGTTAATTGCAATATATCTGTAATAAATTTTTTGGTCGTTTTAATAAAAACAATGTAGGCAATCCCTACGTGCTAAAAAAAATTTCATCTTTTTATTTAATAAAATCTCCATGCATTTTATACCTTTTTATTACAGATTGAGTGTTTGTTAATGTTGATATTTTACGGATATAGAATTATGTTTGTTGGAATTCGATTAGGTATTATGTCTGCTTGAAAATCAATAATAAAAGAGTTGCAATTTATGAAACTTTTTGTTGTGATGCAGAGAGTATAATCTGACAATGAAACTTTTTTGAATGCTAGCTTGAGGTGGATGATTCCACACTCAAGACGATTTGAACAATCAGTGTATTATTAATTATTATTAAGGAATAGAAAAGTTAAAATCAAACTAGTCCTAAACAGAGAAAAGGGCTTGTTTGTTTCAAAAGGAATTTTCAGCCTATATTTTTGAAATTCATCTGTATTGCCGGAAAATCTCAAAATATCGATCACCACCTGCAAAATAAGAAATATCTCAAATACCTATGAATCTACCTTTTTCATATTGGAATTCTTCCACTTATATTATGCATATTTAATAATGTGAGTTTACTTTTTGCAAACATTAACTGTCTATCACTCTTAGAACAGACATCTGATTCAACATATTCAGTTAACCGATTGAATTAATAGATATAGACTTGTGAGGGATGTGGATCAACCAAAGTAGTATATATGAATTTAATTTTGTTCAATAAACATAAAAAAGAGCACTGATAATCAAAGAATAATTTTCACCAAAAAAAAGAAAAAAAAACCCAGCTCACGTTAATGGCTGCACAGAGAAAATGAATCATACATGAAACTAATTTCTACTTCACTCTAATACATCAATTAATATCTAGGAGATTCAGAAGATCCGGTCAACACAGTAGTTAACGTCGTCGCTGAAGAAGATGAAGTGCGAGAAGGCGTGACAGAAGATTTAATGAAAACCGTCGGTATCTTACTTTGTAGCCTTCTATGTTGCTCTTTGATCAACTCATCAGCAGTCCACTCCAATCTCTCTTCATTTGTTTCTTTCATCAATTTTTTCCCTTCAAATAATACCGATTCAACGGTTGTTTCTGTCAGCACATCATCTGCTGTTGTTCCGCCATTTATCCCATTTCCTTGTATTCTGGCATAATTATTCTTCCTGTTATCGCCAAAAGCCATGGCAACTGCTTGATCCACTAAATCAGCTTGACAAGCTCTCGCTATACTAACAATGTCACCCTTGTGAGTCCCATCACCTCCGATCGACAAAACGAACAAATCCTCTAATCCATTAACAAACGGAAATTCTTGTTTATTATGCATCACGTGCGTGATCGCAACCGCTGTCGGATTCAAATTCGTAACAGCATTAGCAACCTGAATACCCATCCGTCCATCCACCGACTTGACCTCCTTAATTTTCCTTCCGTGACATGTGGCGGCTTCACAAACATCTCGGATCTTAAAATCGAACCCGTCAGACTCAACCCCATCTGCACGGGAGAAAACGAAAGGTGCGCCTGTGTTCAAGTCGTAGCTTGCTATCAACAGAGGCTTAGTAGCATCCTTCAAACTCATCTCCCCAAATATTTTACGAATTGTTTTATTCTTTCTTTTGAACAGCCTACCAAACTGGGTTTCGGTTTGTGATCCATCCAATTGGGCTCCAGAGAGGATCTGAGAAGCGTCCTTTGCTGAGAGGTTGTTGGCGAAGAGAAGGGAGGCAAGAAGAGCGCTGGATCCAGATCCGACGGCCAGATCAAAGAACTGGTGGATCGAGGTGGAGGGATCGCCGGAGAGGCGACGGAGGGAGGATTCAAGGCGGACCAATGCAGCAACGGCAAGATGGACGGAGCCGCCGTCGATCGAGAGGATCCGTACCTTCCCAACTCCGGCAATCACCGGAGAAGAGGGCTTTGTGACCGGAGAGGCGGAGCCGAATAGAAACCGTGATTCTAAAATGGTGAAGATATCTTGGCACAGCTTGGGCGAGTCTACAATGCGTGAATCTTGGAAGTAGGCCATTTGTGTTCTCACTTTGCTTCTTCTTTCTTAACTAAGTTTTGATTGTGTTTGGTTTTGATAACTATTTCAGTTTTTGTTGTGGTGGTGTGAGACTGTGGAGCGTAGGCGTTATATAGCGGGAGAAACTGAGGCGCGCATAATAACAACCGCTCTTCTAGGACAATATTTTCATAAACTTGGCGCACTATATATATGTTTCACTGGAGAATGGGTCCTACGAGTTATTTAGATACAAAATAATTTGGTGGCTGTTTAGCTATGGATACGTGGCGAGATAAAAGATAAGAGGAATGGACGATGAAGATGACCAATGGTGTTTGTTGGAGAAACAACAAGACATGGGGAAAAATTAATGCGAAAATATAAAGTACGATTTTTTAGTTTATGCAATCCTCTGTTGGGTTTTATTTTTTTTATTCAACATGTTCCGGAATATAAATTAGGTTCTTCAATCAAGCATTGTTTCATAGGAATGCTCATATTTGTCCGGATTCTGATATCTCTAACAAAAATAGAACAAAACTAAAAAGTACTTGACCATATTTTGGTCTCATTTGTTCCCAAGTAATAAAAGGGATAAGTTAATTATTTTAGAAGGAATTCCCAACATATATACTTTTTGAGCGTAAATTCAAAAAAATAGTTATGTTTTGAAACATATTCCCAAAATAACATTTTCGGACTCTGAGAGAACAGTTGAGATGGGAAAACCGGACTCTCAAAATCCGAGAATTAAAATTAGATTATTTTAATTTCTGAAACAAAAAAATAACTCTCAGAGTTAGGTATTGGATTTATTTATTTTTCTAAGAGAAATAAACTCTGAGAGAATTGTTTTTGTTGTATTATAGAATCCGATTAGACATATTAAAATTTTTAAAAATATTCATCAAACATTCATCCAAATTCTTTCGGACTTTGAGGTTTGCTATTATATTTATGAGAAATTATTCAGAGTGCCCAGCTTGTGGAGTGTCCAGAAGCGTCCACCATACAATTTTAGCTGTACACATATATATTTTCACTTGAATATACCTTTTGTGTTTACAAATATACCTTTTTGAAAATATACTTTTTTGTAATTTCACTATATCTTTTATGTATACAAAAATACTATTTTGTAATTTCATCATACCTTTTATAATTGGACGCTGCTGGGCGCTCAAACTCCAAATCTGAACCCTATATTCATTTGTTAGAGGATGTCCTTTCTTAAGACAAAGTACTCTTTTTAATTATTAAATGTTTAACAAATTGACAAAAAAAAGAGTTATAAAGTTAAAAAAATGATAAAAGATTTAAGTTGTTTCTTTTGTATTTGTCAACATGATTTTCAGTGTCAAAATTGTAGAAAATATTATGATGATAAATGATAAATTAAAAAATAACAAAAATATAAGAACAGATTGACAATAAGAAAATGGGGGAATTTCATATTTACCCTTCCAAAAACCCAAAATATCATATTTACCTTTTCAAAATTTAAAATATCACATTAACCCTTCTAAAATCCAAAATATCATATTTACCCTTCCAAAATTTGAAATATCATATTTATCCTTCTAAAAATCCAAAATATCTTTTTTGAGGTCAACAATTTTGCATATTAATGTGCCAATGCGGGTTTGAACCCACAATCTCTTGCCCACAAACATTGCACTCTATACCAACTAAGTTAGAGGTCATTGGCAAAAAAAAATAACAAATTAGTTTATAGAAAATGATGAAAGAGAGAATGAGGACGTAAAATAGTAATTGAAATGAGAACAATTAACATTAACGGAAAAATTGGATGAAATTAAGAATTTGGGCATTTGTTTTTATATTTTATAAGTTTTCGAAGGTTAAATATGATATTTTGGATGTTTAGAAGGGTAAATATGATATTTTAAATTTTGGAAGGGTAAAAATTATATTTCAGGGTTTTGGAAGGGTAATAACTAAATATGAAATCCCCCTAAGAAAATTAATAAAAAAAAGTTAGTAATTGTTATCTAAAATTCTACAAATATGCAATTAAAATGGATGGCATTTATATACCCTTCCTGCCCATATCCAAAGAATTTGAATGAATATTTTTCAAAAATTTAATATGCTAATCGGATTCTATAAACAAAAACATTTCTCTCAGAGTTCATTTATTAAAAAAAAAAATCCAGAACCAAATTTTGAGAGTTAGGCTTTTGTTTCAGAAATTAAAATAATCCAATTTTAATTCTCGGATTCTAAGAGTCTGAAAGTGCTACTTTAGAAATATGCTTCAAAATATAGCTATTTTTTGAATTTACGCTCAAAACATATATACAGTGGGGATTCCTCCAATATTTTATTGAGAATACAAATTTAATTCCATCATAAATGAAAAATAGTTTTTATTTTTATTTTGGGTAGCCTCATATGCTTTCATCTATTTTCGAAAATATCAATTTATTTTGAACCCAAAAGTTAAAATTAATTTTTTGGTAAGTAAAATTTTAGATTATCACCTGCTGTCACAAATCAATGTAAATTCTGGTTGAAATGAAAGATTTAATCATAAAATTTGATCCAACACTTTCTAACGTATAGAGCTTTAGACATGACTAAATTGGGGATTTTGCTTTCTTTTTCATACTTAGGTTAGGTCTGATTGGCACAATATGAATAGTCTATTTTGCACTTATCCTGTTATTTCCTAAGTACACACACGGGCGCCGATGATTGAGCTTTGAAGCTAAATAATCATTAGTCAAAAACAAAACAAAAGCCGAAATTAACTCAAATAAAAGAATAAATTAACTCAGAAAAGATGCATGTGAGATGTTTAGGGGAAAATAAGTTTGTTTATCCTTAATAACCAAAGAAAGCATATATATATATATATATATATATATATATATATATATATATATATATATATATATATATATATATATATATATATATATCATCATTTATAAATTAATCATTTCGTTCACATGGTTTGATTAATTATGAATGCTTTGAGAAGCATCAAAGCAAAGGATTGCAAGTAGACAAATCCTAGTTTTGGAAGTTTTGTTTTAAGGTATGGTTTAGTTCTTTTGTATCGCCGCCATTATGCAATCTCATTACAAAATATGTATAATTTTCTCTCATACGAGTATTTTTGTTTTTGAAGCTGCTAATATGAGTATAGATAGAGATGTTTCTCAATATTTGTTCGATTTTGTACATGTTCATTCAATTGCATTAGTTGTGTTCTTAGTATATAAAATTGTTTGACTGATATTTCAGTATATTACTTATGAGATATGCATAAATTATTTAATTATTGATTCTACACCTACGACGAAAATAATATGAAATATTTGCATCATGTTTTTATGTTTTTTTTAGATTCAACTCATATTTGATGGATTGAGAGGGTTTACTAAATAAGTGCTACATAAGTTTTACTTTTGTCGGAATTTGAACCAATAACCTCTTGTTACACATATAATTACTTTACTAATTAGGTTGGAGGTCATTTCATGTTTTATGATTTTTTAGTTGCATTTTATATTATAATTTTGTAAGGTAATTTACAATATCGTACATATTTTTCTGGTTTTAGTTGAAATTGAAATTGGGTCGTACTTCCATTTTCCCTTAATATTTCATCTTGGTCTTATTGAGACCACATGCTAAGCCATGCATGTAAGAGTCACATAAGACCATGTAATTATAAGTTTAATCATCTCATGAATCTTTTCATCATAACTCCAAACCAAACTTGGGACGCGTGGAACCTACGTGCTTTTGAGAGCTACACTTTATTTTTATTTTTTGTTATTTGTTCATTTCCAGCATATTTAAATTTATATTCATGAGCTCAATGAGGTACTTCTTCTTCTTGTGAGAAAATTAACTAAGTCGTCCAAAAAAGTCATTACCTAATTCACAATAAAAAGGTTATACTGGTCCAATATTTATGTATTTAATTAAATTGATATTTTTTTGAATGAATAACGACAGAAGTGACATGTCCTAGTATATTGATATTTAAAAAGATATATCAGTAAAAGATAAAAATAATATATACTCTACAACTATTAACTAGTAAGCTTTCAAGTCAATTTAATGATCTCAATGTTGAGTCTGATGGAGTGTGCTTATGAGCTATTGCTAAGTGAAAATGTTGGGAAAATTCGATGAACCGTTCGACTCGTTAACTAGCTGCTAATTGGGTTGTTGTTTTCTTTTATTACTTTTTATTTTATTTTCTCCATTTTTTTTAGTCTTTCGTTTTTCATCTCAACATTCTCGCTGTGACCGATAACTAAAACTTATTGTTTTGTAATATTATTAACTACTATTTTTTACTGCTTAACGAAAATACTTGTGTGGCTCGATCCACCGGAAGATGTCAAAAAAAAAAAAATAAAAAGCTTTCAATTCAATTTTCCGTGTTGATTGCAACAAGTCAAACTCGTGGTGTTTTAGCGCCCTTTACAGGTGCTACTGCTAGACATCTTTTCACTATTATTTAGACTTGACAACATATTGTTATTTAGTTAAACCACTGCATGGAATAGACTCCACAACTATTCATGTCACAACGATACAGTCATATCATAACCTCTCTCATTTATAACTTCACCAAGTACGAGCGTCGGCACGACACTACGGACAAGGCAATCCAAGCCAACAGAACACAGATCTCTTCTCCAGCTCACTTCTCCAGCTGGATATTCACATCATCTCTCTCATTTATCATATTCATCTCTCTCTCTCATCTATCATATTCATATCTCTCTCATTCGTGTGACAAATTTAAGATCTAGTCAGTCCCCTCAGACCTTCTCTCATGTGAGAGAATTAATTTCTGATCTCGGTTCAGAATTAGTAATCCGTACCCATTCATTTTGGAATTTTGTACTGTCCGTTTATTGTAGATATAGTCCAATTCAATTAATCAGACAATTAAACAGTTAGACAGAAAATTTATGTCAATTAATCATAGACTGAGAGTGAGGGATAGTGAAAATGCCACTTTACCATACACAATTATGACATGTAAAACCTCAGTTTTCATCTTATTAGCAGCTATACAGATATTTGAGTAACATCCATTGATAAACAACTTGCTTTATGTTGGATAAACAAACGTACATCGGTATATGTAACAATGAAAATCATTTATTTCTATATACTTAACAAAAAATTTCTGGTGAAAAGAACTAAGCCTATTTGAGCAGCTATGTTGATTCCACGAACTGCACCGACAAAGTACCACCATGTACGACGAGTACATCACAATCATTTAATATCTACATCCATTAATTTGTTACAAATTCTCTAGCGAGTCATCCAAAAAGATGTATTTGTAGATTGATCTCGTTCTTCTTTACAAGTCTTTGTAGATAGGTTCAAAACTGAAAAAAAGGAAAGTGTGACCACTGTTATCTATGAAGACAAAGCAATAGACAAAGCATGATATCTCATCTACTGGTGCTCTAATTATTGGTTAGGTACCAGCACCAAATCTTTTTTTATATCTGTTTTGGATGTGCAAATAGTGTGATTGATTTAATGCCTTATGCATGATTTTACAGTTCTTCAAGATACTAAAATCTATATATTAAATTCATTATGTATCATTGATGAGCAATATATACTAGCTGTCTGTATTCATAGATTGACTGCACAAAAGAAAGTTACATATTCAGTTAACCGATTGAATTAATAGATATAGACTTGTGAGGAATGTGAATCAACCAAAGTGGTATATATGAATTTAATTTTGTTCAATAAACATAAAAAAGAGCACTGATAATCAAAGAATAATTTTCACCAAAAAGAAGAACAAAAAAATACCCAGCTCACATTAATGGCTGCACAGAGAAAATGAATTATACACGAAACTAATCTCTACTTCACTCTAACACATATGAATTAATATCTAGGAGATTCGGAAGATCCGGTCAACACCGTGGTCAACGTCGCCGCTGAAGAAGATGAACTGCGAGAAGGCGTGATAGACGATTTAATGAAAACCATCGGTATCTTACTATGAAGCCTTCTGTGTTGCTCTTTGATCAACTCATCAGCAGTCCACTCTAATCTCTCTTCATTTGTTTCCTTCATTAGTTTCTTCCCTTCAAATAATACCGATTCAACGCTTGTTTCTGTCAACACATCATCTGCTGTTGTTCCGCCATTTATACCATTTCCTTGAATTCTGGCGTAATTATTCTTCCTGTTATCGCCAAAAGCCATGGCAACTGCTTGATCCACTAAATCAGCCTGACAAGCTCTCGCGATACTAACAACGTCACCCTTGTGAGTCTCATCACCTCCGATCGACAAAACGAACAAATCCTCTAACCCATTAACAAACGGAAACTCCTGATTATTATGCATCACGTGTGTGATTGCAACTGCTGTCGGATTCAAATTCGTACCCGCATTAGCAACCTGAATACCCATCCGTCCATCCACCGACTTAACCTCCTTAATTTTCCTTCCGTGACATGTGGCGGCCTCACAAATATCTCGGATCTTAAAATCGAACCCATCAGACTCAACCGCATCTGCACGGGAGAAGACAAAAGGCGCGCCTGTGTTCAAGTTGTAGCTCGCTATCAGTAGAGGCTTAGTAGCATCCTTCAAACTCATCTCTCCAAATGCTTTACGAATTATTTTATTCTCTCTTTTGAACAGCCTTCCAAACCGGGTTTGGGTTTTTGATCGGTCCAATTGGGCTTTACAGAGGATCTGAGAAGCGTCCTTGGCTGAGAGGTTGTTCGCGAAGAGAAGGGAGGCTAGAAGAGCACCGGATCCAGATCCCACGGCCAGATCAAAGAACTGGTGGATTAAAGCTGAGGGATCGCCGGAGAGGCGACGGAGGGAGGATTCAAGGCGGACCAAAGCAGCAGCGGCAAGATGGACAGAGCCTCCGTCGATTGAGAGGATCCGAACCTTCCCAGCTCCGGAGATCGCCGGCGATGAGGACTTTGTGACTGGAGAGGCAGAGCCGAAGAGGAACCGAGATTCTAAAATGGAGAAGATGTCTTGGCACAGCTTGGGCGAGTCTACAATGGATGAATCTTGGAAGTAGGCCATTTTTGTACTCACTTTGCTTCTTTCTTAATTAAGTGGTTTTGATAACTATTTCAGTTTTTGTTGTGGTGGTGTGAGACTGTGATGCGTGGGCGTTTTATAGCGGAAGCAACTGAGGCGCGCATAATAACAACCGCTCTCGTTGAGGACAAAGTATTCATAAACTTGGTGCACCATATGTTTCTCTGAAAAATGGGTACTATGTATTCGTGTAGAAATTATTCGGTAGTTGTTTAGCTATGGATACGTGGCGAGAGGAATGGGCGATGAAGATGACCAATGGTATTTGTCGGAGAAACAACGAGACATGGGAAAAAAATAATGCAAAAATATAAAGTACGATTTTTTATTTAATTATGCAATCCTCTGTTGGGATTAAAATTTTTTATTGAACATGTTTTTGGAATATTATTGAGGTTCTTCAATCAAGCAATGCTTGTATTTGTCCGGATTCAAATGTCTCTAACAATAGTACAACAAATTATGTTTGACCATATTTTTGTTTGATTTGTTCCTAATAGTATTTTGGACAGGTTAAATATATAATTTATTGAGAACAAAAAATAATTTCCTTGCAAGTTAAAGTCAATATGTTGGTAAGTAAAACTTCCACTTTATCCTGTCACAAATCAAAATGAATAAATCTACATATATATATATATAGGGCCGGTTATATTGACCCCACTTTATTTTACCCCACTTTTACCCCGATGAAAAAATTGGTTATAAAAATCGAAAATTCAAATTTCGACCGTACGGATGAAATATTTATATTTTGAACATGTTGTGGATCAATTTCCACAGGAATCGAAATATTATATTATTGCCATCATGTATTATCAAAATATGTATTTATATGTTTTGATGATACATGATGAATTTTGATGATACACGATGGTAATGATATAATATTCCGATTCTTGTGAAAATTGATCCACAACATATTCAAAACATATATATTCCATCCGTACGGTTGAAATTTGAATTTTCGCTTTTTATACCACGGGGTAAAAGTGGGGTAAAATAAAGTGGGGTCAATATAACCGGCCCCAGTTCATATAATATTTCATATCATATAAAAGTGAAATATATATTTAAGAGAAATTATTTAAAATGCCCAGCTTTGGAGTGCTCAGTAGTGCCCATCACACAATTTTAGCTGTATAAATATATATTTGCACTTGAATACATCTTTTGTATTTATAAATATATTTTTTTGAAAATATATATTTTTTTGTAATTTTACTATATCTTTTATATTTACAAATTTTTTTTTTACAATTTCATCATATCTTTTACAATCGGATGCTGTTGAACGCTCCAAAATGCTGACACTCTATATCTGAACTCTCTATTTAAAATATTATATGAATTAGGATATAATCACATAAGTATATCTAACTCAAAACATCATTAAACTTGACCTAACCCTTTTTTGCATTATTAAGCTTTAGTTAAGATCAAATTGGGGCTAATCCTTTTTTTTTATCGTTTCCCCAACTTAGGTTTAATTGAAATTAACACAATATGCACTTATCCTTTTATTTCCTAAATATGTATACACACGAGGGCCGATGATTGAGCTTTGAAGCTAACTAATCATTCGTCAATAACAAAATAAAAGCCGAAATCAACTCAAATAACAAAGAATAAATTAACAAAAATGATGCATGCGATGGTTAGGGGACAATTAAGTTTTTTTATCCTAAATAACCAAAGGAAGCACATATATGTCATCATTTATAAATTAATCATTTGATTCACATGGTTTTCTTAATTATGAATGCTTTGAGAAGAATCAAAGCAAAGGATTGCAAGTAGACAAATCCTAGTTTTGGAAGTTTTGTTTAAGGTAGGGTTTAGTTCTTTTGTGCCTCCACCATTATGCAATTTCATTGCAAAATATGTTTAATGTTCTCTGATATGAGTATATATAGAGATGTTTCTCAATATTTGTTCGTTTTTGTACATATTCATTCAATTGCGTTACTTGTGTTTTTAGTATATAAAAACTATTTGACTCATTAATATGAAAAAAGTTTGTTTACAACAGAATATTTACAATAATTTCCCATCGGGGTATTCGCTCGCTTTGTAGTTCCTGCCACTCCCAATAGCAAGCCGCCATAAAAAATTTAAGTGGCAACTATGCAGAAATAATATAAAATATTTGCATCATGCTTCATGGTTTCTTAGTTGCATTTAAATTATTATATTTACATTGTATTATAATTTACAACATTGTACAATTTCTGGATTCAAAAAAATATTGTATGTTTTCTATGATTTTAGTTGAAATAAGTCATATATATTTAATTCTATTAATATTTTTTCATGTTGCTAATACTTACTAGCTTAAACGGTAAGATATCATGTTAACTTTAGGAGAGAGTTAAGTTTGAGTTACGCCAAACGTAATTAACTCAATATTTAGTAATTCTAACAATCCATTGATTGCGAGTTGTCTCAAAAAAAAATATTTAATTTCCTCTTGGGTCGAATTGAAGGCCACATGCTAAGCCATACATGCAAGAGTCACGTAAGACCATGTAATCATAAGTTAATCATCTCATGAATCTTTTCATCATAACTCCAAACCAAACTTGGGACTTGTGGCACCTCTTTAGGCAAACGCAAACAACGTTTTGTATATATATATATATATATATATATATATATATATATATATATATATATATATATATATATATATATATATATATATTCTAAACTCTAAAGTTTCTTTTATATATTTTTGTAAATTGTTTTTATTTTATTTTAAAGTGGCAGTAGGTGATGTTGTTTCCTGACCTAACTTTGGTCTTTTTAAGGATTGATTAGATGACGTTTTCCTCGGAATTTCCTCTTACATGTATTTCTCATCGTATTTACTAACCATATTTGAATTAATTAGATAAAACGTACGTGTTTTTGACAGCTGCACTTCATTTTTTTTTTGTTGTGTGTTCCTTTCGAGCATATAAATTATGAGCTCAATGAGGTACTTTTGTGAGAAAAAATAACTATCGTCCAAAAAAGGTCATTACCTAATTTACAATAAAAGGGTTATACTCGTACAATATTTATGTATATAATTAAATTGATATTTTTTCGGAGGAAAACTACAAACGGTCATATGTGTCGTAGTGTATATATATTGATATTTAAAAAGATATATCAGTACAAGGCAAAAAAAAAAAAAAGAATAAACTCCACAAATGATTAAAAAAAAGTAAAAATGAAAAAATATATATTGCACAATAAAACTTTATAGAAGAACATGTTATTTCTCAAAAAAAAAGAGAGGAAAAACTCAACTTAAATTAACTACTAAGCTTTCAAATCAATACCCATGTTGATTGTTAACAAGTCAAACAACTCTTGGTGTTCTAGTGGCCATCACAGAAACTAGCCATCTTTTCACTATTATTAAGCACTATTATTTATAGACCTGACAACATATTGTTATTTAGCTAAACGACTGCATGGAATAGAGACCACAACTATTCTCATGTCACAACCATAGAGTCATATCATAACCTCTCAATTATAACTTCACCAAGTACGAGCGTCGGCGGTACGGACAAGGAGATCCAACAAAACATAACACAAATCTCTCGCCAGCTCACTTCTCCAGCTGGATTTTCACCTCATCTCTCTCCCTCACACACCTCTCTTTCTTGTGACTAATTTAAGATCCAGTAAGTCCTCTCGGACCCTCACTCATGTGAGAGAATCGATTTCTGATCTTAGTTCAGAATTAGAAATGCGTACCCGTTCATTTTAGAGTTTTGTACTGTCCATTTATGTAGATAAAGCCCAATTCGATTAATCAGACAATTAAACAGTTAAACAGAAACTTTATGTCAAGTCAAGATAGATAGAGTGAGGGGTAGTGAAAATGCCACTTACCATACAAAATAATGATATCTAAACCTTTCACTTTTCATATTATTAGCAGCTAGACAAATATGTTACATCATTATACAATTGACTATATAATACTGAAAACAATTGCTTTAATGCTTTATAGTCTATTGAGTCCATAATCGAGTTTGACTATCGGAGAAACAGACGTACATGTAACAATGAATATACTTAACAAAATTTGTTATGAAATTAGTTGGTGAAAGTTTAAAAACTAAGCCTATTTGAGCAGCTATGTTGATTCCCCAAACTGCACCGACAAAGTACCACCATGTACGACGAGTACATCACAACCATTTCATATCTACATCCATTAATTTGTGACAAATTCTCTAGCGAGTCATCCAAAAAGATCTATTTGTAGATAGGTTGTAAAACTTTTTATGAAATTTATAAAATTACATTTGGAAAGGGGATAATTAAGCTCTCTCCAAATTTTCTCAAATATTTTTTATCTTGAATTTTTTATCTCTATTAAAAAATCTAAATTAAAAATTTAAGCAGTATTATGACAGGTATGATGAAGATATGATATCTAAAGGCAACAAACATATTATGTAAAGAGAGATTTACAAATAAATTATTGTCACAAAAAATCAGATGATGCACACGTTGATATATTTTTTTCAATATTGCAATGCAATGCAATTCAATTCGTTTCATGCAGATCAGAGTGGGGACTCGATTCCTACCACCCCATTATTTCTTCAAATAAATGCCTAGACAATTTGGTGGTTGTGCAGATTTTCATCCTTCAATGAACTTTTGTTTATAGTAACTCCGGTTTACATTGTTTTACGAAGTACAACTTTAAGCTTATATTCTTGGTACTTTTTAAAATTCTTGTTGTAAAATGTACAACACAAATTATAACAAAAAAATATGATGTATCCTCAGAAATTTCATTTCAAAAGAAAATGTGGTTAGAACAAATATTTGATTGAATATTTATTAAAAAAATATCAACATGAGAAAGTTATATAGTAAATATAAATTTGAAGCACTTTAGTTAGGTCGTTTTGGAACAAAAAATAAATAACAATATTGAGCAATGAATCAAGGGATCAAAAGTACTTTTTACCAACCAAAAACATAATAAAATAGAACCAAAGGTTATTTCCAGGAAACTGCACAACACAAACACACACACATGCATTTGCATGCATGCAAGGCTGTCTGATATCAATAAAACACATGAATCGACAAAAAATCTTCAATTAGCGGCGCCCATTTTTAAATTACAAAAACATTACATGCTGCTACGTGTCCCTCTTTCAATTATGCTGAACCCTATTATTATGTTCGTATAATGATATAATGATGAGATTAAATGGTTCCCTAACAAAACCACATGCATGCATTTCTTCAGTCAAAGCATATAATCATGTATAGACGAAAATAAATACAAAAATCTAAATGAACGAGTGATATGATCTGGAATTATACACGCGTCAGTCATAGATATTATCTATTACAAGAATCACACGGAAATTTAATTTATTTATCAGATAAAATAAGATTTAGTTATTCTAGAATAATTGCTTTATTTTGTGATTGCGCCGACAGATTTCTATTATAATTATCTAGTTAATTAACTCGTTCTCTGTTATAATTATATTCAACATCTTAACAACTAATTGTCATCAATTATTAGGAAATTAATGGTCTCTGGCTGTTTCCTTGAAAAAACTCAACTCACTACCTCTCGTCTTGCCAAGTGTCACGTTCATCCACCCCTTCGGTAACTAAACTCCGAATCCTACTTCCACTATAAAATCCTCCTTCCCTCCCGCCATTCACAACTCACTCCAAACTAATCAACAACAACCAAACCATTCACAAAGTATCAAACCAATCCAACTGTGCAGATTAGCTCAACTCACAAAGCTTCAATGGCAGCAGCGTACTACTACCCTGATTCACCCATTGTTGACTCGCCCAAGCTTTGCCAAGACATATTTTCCATTTTAGAATCTCAATTTCTCTTTGGCTCTGCCTCTCCAGCCGCTAAACCTTCATCTCCGGTGATCACCGGAATTGGGAAGGTTCGGATCCTTTCCATTGATGGTGGCTCTGCTGATCTCGCCGCCTCTGCGCTCGTCCGCCTTGAATCCTCCCTCCGCCGCCTCTCTGGTAACCCATCCGCCACAATTCCCCAGTTCTTTGATCTTGCTGTCGGATCTGGATCAGGCGCTCTTCTCACCTCGCTTCTCTTCGTCAACAATCTCTCTGCCATTGACGCATCGCAGGTTATCTCTAAAGCCCGGTTGGACGGATCCGAAACCCAAAACCGGTTTGGGAGTTTTTTCAAAAGAGAGAATAAAACAATTCGTAAAGCATTTGGAGACACGAGTTTGAAGGACGCGGCTAAGCCTCTGCTGATAGCAAGCTACGATTTGAACACGGGCGCGCCTTTTGTTTTCTCCCGTGCCGATGCGGTTGAGTCTGATGGGTTCGATTTTAGGATTGGAGAAGTCTGTGAGGCTGTGACATGCAAGGGAAGGAAAATTAAGAAGGTTAAATCAATGGATGGGCAGACCAATATTCGGGTTGTGAATGCGGGCGCGAGTTTGAATCCGACAGCGATTGGGATCACACACGTGATGCATAACAAACAAGAATTTCCGTTTGTTAATGGCCTAGAGGATCTGTTTGTTTTATCAATTGGAGGCGACGGAGCCCGAAAGAGTAACGTCGTCAGTATCACCAGAGCTTGCGAGGCTGATTTAGTGGATCAGTCAGTGGCCATGGCTTTTGGTAATAGTCGAAAGAATAGTTATGTCAGGATACAGGGAAATGAGATTAGTGGCGGAACGACAGTAGAGGATGTGTTAACAGAAACAAGCGTTGAATCCGTATTATTTGAAGGAAAGAAATTGATGAAAGAAACAAATGATGAGAGACTGAAGTGGACTGCTGATGAACTGATGAAAGAGCAGCACAAAAGGCTACAAAGTAAGATACCGACTGTTTTCATAAAACCATCTGTAACGCCTTCTCGCACTTCGTCTTCGTCAGCCTTAACATTGACCACCGTGTCGACCGGATCTTCTGAATCTCCTAGATATTAATTAGTTTATTATGTTAATTAGAGATTAGTTTTCCTGTATAATTCACTTTTTGGTAGCCACTTATGTCAGTTGTGTTTTTTCTAATTTTTTTTTATAATTTGTAAATGAGTTGTGCATTTTTTTTCTTTATATATAACATTTGAGCTTTCTTGTTGTAAAAAAATAAAAGCAAAATAAATGGTTAATAAATAAATGTTCCTCATATGAGTACTGAACATGTCTTGGTATTTTGCATTTTTTGGAAAGATGTAAAATTTCCACAATTTAAAGCCTTTTATTTCTATCTCTTCTATCTTTGTATAAATCGTCATGTTGTAGTAACTGTAAACACTAATATTGAGAAATTTATATATCTTATAGAGTAGAGAGACGAGATTTAAATAAATTTTTTTTATTACTCGCTCAATAATATTATAATATATATCTCTATTACTCAATTACTAAACCTCCAAAATTACACCCTCTATTTCTATATTATTAAACCTCAAACTAAACTACTACAATTATCACTCACACTCTTTATTTTTAGAGAGGATTTGATTTGTGACTTGATACAAATGATGAGAATAAGATTCATATTTATACTAGAGGGATGAAGGACTCTAGACCTAAGGATTATTCTAGTAGGGGTGTTCATTCGGTCGGTTCGATCCAAACCGAACCGAATAAGGCTGAACTGAATTAACCCGAGCATAATTGAATTTGAACCGAACCGAATAAACCGAATTTTATTTCGGTTTATTTGGTTGAACTAAAATAAAAAGAAATCTATACAATATTAAGTCAAAGTTAATATTTACTTATCCTAGATAATGACTATATTTATTAAATTAATATGTATAATCTAAAATTTAAGATTATATCATTATAAATTAATAAGTTGATATATAATTCGGTCGATTTGGTTTATTCAGTAAAACCGAACCAAAACCGAACCGAACCAAATAAACCAAACAACTCAAAATTTCTAACCGAACCGGACCGATTTAACCGAACAACCGAACCGAATTAACCGGAATAGACCGGTTCTGTTCGGTAACCGAATAAACCGAACCGAATGAACACCCTTATATTCTAGAAACAAAATATTCAAAACATATTCTCTTACTAGATACTCTCATAGAAAATTCTAGAGACAAGCTATTAAGAGCATAACTCTAGAAAAAATTTTATTTTGGATTGGGCCAAGTTAATGTTGTAATTGTAACATATATCATGACTTACTGTACCACGTCTAAATCATGACGACGATAAATAATAAACAATGTAGAATTGAAAAAATAGTATATGTAATTCATTTTTTCTAATAGTATATATGGAAATAGTGAAAATAATATATAAAAAACAAATTGCATATTAGAAAGCTGTATAACAGTATATATAAATTTCAAAAGTAAATAATACATAAAAAGTAAAAATATATCTAAAATCATGAAAATAATATATAGAAAAAAATAGTATATTGAAAAGCGAAAAAACAATATCTATACAGTCAGTCACGATTTAAATGTGCTACGGTGCATCATAATATCACATTTTCCTAATATTAATACCTCAACAAAGGAATTGAGGAATCAGAAGTACTTTCCAACAAATAAAATAAAATAAATTAAAAAGGTTTGTTTCAAAGATGTGTGATTCAAGGCTATTTGATCTAAATTAAAACATGAATCACGAAAAGCATCGTGCATTTTAATTAATCCTCGCAAGCTACACAGTGCCGCCATATGTCCCTCGTTGTAATTGGCAAAGTTCACACTATGAACTAAGATTCGTAAAGATGGTCAAAAAGAAAGAAACCAACATTGTTGGCAGATGTTTTGTCTCTGATTAAGGTCGCATAATTGTGAGAGATTAATTAAATTGTTCCCTAACAAAACCACATGCAAATATTTCTATAGTCAAAGCACAATCAGCTCCACATTCGTGCAATGACAAAAAGAAAGAAAAATAAATTAAAACTAATGAGCTCACCTGGAAACCGATGATTCATATCTCATCTAACGAATGGAATCTCATTTTATCAAACTAATATTGTATTACTTGACAATTATTTTGTATTACAACGACAGACTGGCATTACTAACCTATCTTCCAACGCATCACCATTATTTGATTTAATTAACTTGTTAGTACGTAGCTTAACAATTTGATTAATGAACGTACAAAGAAATTGGCTGTTGCCTAGACACAAATCGATTCTCTTACCAGTTGCTTCTCATTTTGCCACGTGTCCTTTCAATACCTTCTCATAGTAACCTGCGCTGATTTGAAAATAGTATAAAAGCCCTTCTGTCCTCCCGCCTAAGTCATCCATTGAACATCTAATCTCACTCAGTCCAAACCATCAAAGAAGAGTATCAAATCAATCCAACGCTGTAGATTAGAGTACCAAGCTTCAATGGCAGCAACATACTTTTATGAATCACCCACAGTAGACTCTCCCAAACTGTGCCAAGACATCATCTCCATTTTAGAATCTCAATTCCTCTTTAGTTCTGCCTTTCCGGACACTAAACCATCATCTCCATCAATCACCGGAGTCGGGAAAGTTCGGATCCTCTCAATTGATGGTGGTGCTGCCCATCTTGTTGCCGCCGCTCTTGTCCGGCTCGAATCCTCCCTCTGCCACCTCTCCGGCGACCCCTCATCCACAATCTCCCAGTTCTTTGATCTTGCTGTCGGATCTGGATCAGGCGCCCTTCTCGCCTCCCTTCTCTTTGCCAACAACCTGTCCGCAATTGATGCATCTCGGGTTATCTCTAAAGCCCGGTTGGACGGATCCGAAACCCAAAACCGGTTTGGGAGTTTTTTCAAAAGAGAGAATAAAACAATTCGTAAAGCATTTGGAGAGGCGAGTTTGAAGGACGCGGCTAAGCCTCTGCTGATAGCAAGCTACGATTTGAACACGGGCGCGCCTTTAGTTTTCTCCCGTGCCGATGCGGTTGAGTCTGACGGGTTCAATTTTAGGATTGGAGATGTCTGTGAGGCTGTGACGTGCGAGGGAAGGAAAATTAAGAAGGTTAAATCAATGGATGGGCAGACCAATATTCGGGTTGTGAATGCGGGCGCGAGTTTGAATCCGACAGCAATTGGGATCACACACGTGATGCATAACAAACAAGAGTTTCCATTTGTTAACAGCCTAGAGGATCTATTTGTTTTGTCAATTGGAGGCGACGGAGCCCGAAAGAGTAACCTCATCAAAATCACCAGAGCTTGCGAGGCTGATCTAGTGGATCAATCAGTGGCCATGGCTTTTGGTGATAATAGGAAGAATAGTTATGTCAGGATAAAGGGAAATGAGATTAGCGGCGGAACGACAGTAGAGGATGTGTTAACAGAAACAAGTGTTGAATCAGTATTATTTCAAGGAAAGAAATTGATGAAAGAAACAAATGATGAGAGACTAAAGTGGACTGCTGATGAGCTGATGAAAGGAGCAGCACAAAAGGCTACAAAGTAAGATACCGACTGTTTTCATAAAACCATCTGTAACGTCTTCTCGCACTTCGTCTTCTTCGGCCTTAACATTGACCTCCGTGTCAACCGGATCTTCTGAATCTCCTAGATATTAATTAGTTTATTATGTTAACTAGAGATTAGTTTTCCTGTATAATTCACTTTTTGGTAGCCATTTATGTGAGTTTTGTTTTTTCTAATTTTTTTTTGGAAATTTGAAAATGAGGCTATATATATATTTTTTTAATTTGAAAATGAGTTGTGCATTTTTTCTTTATAACATTTGAGCTTTCTTCTTGTAAAAAAAAATAAGAGCAAAATAAATGGTTAATAAATAACTGTTCCTCATCTGAGTACATAAATTGAAAAAGAAACACGCTAAAAAAAGACTACTGAATATAGAAGGAAAAAAGAACTCTTCGGAAAGATTGACTGATTCACGTTTGTGAGCAGCAAGGTGACTTGCAATGATCAAACGTATAGTAATAAGATATAAAATAAGTAATTAATTAGGCTAACACAAATATTCCTAATTGCTCATTTTTACATTTTACACAAAAAATTTCAAATGTATGTCTTAGGACTCCACAAAAGATGTGAATGTGCAAATACCACTGAGTTTTTTTTAGTTATATAGAGGGATCGTATATCCCGTAAATTTTTTAAAATTCAGAAGAAAGGAAACAGTAAATCTGAACAGAAAGGTCAAAAACAAAAAAATTACAAATTTAGAAAATTAATATCTCACAATTTATAATTCAGAATTGGGTAAAATTTGGTTTGAAAATTATCTACTAAATCTAAATGAGAACTAAATTGTAAAAATATTTATGTAATTTTTTAGATCTGAATTGGATACGAAATTAGAGGAAAAAGACTGAAAAACAGCAGCAAACAGAAACTAGATTAGAGTTTGATTTTCAGTTTAAAAATAGAGATTCATAGGCCGTATATTTCCAGAAAAATAAAAATGATTTTTGGAAAGAAATAAAATTTAATTCTTTGGCAATTTTAGAAGGCCCAAAAGTTTAAACATAATTAGACCACATGAAAGTACTCATTTTTATCTTTTCAATTATATATTACATGGTTAATTTGGACTTATAAAACTCTCTAAAATAATTTTACAGGAATAAACAAAAATGGCAATAACATGAAAATCGGGTCTATTGACAGTAACTCAGTGTTTGGGCCATATCTCACGGCCTGGAACTCGGATCATGGCGTTTAAATACACGTTGGAAAGATAAAAGACAGGCTTACAAAAGACCATTGGAAAAATAAAAGAGAGGCCCACAAAAGACCATCTCTCCTCCGAAGCCTAATTTGGCCTCTTTCAGGCTGAAATGCGTGTATCTTTACTGAAGCAGATTTATTAAGTGCAAAATCATAAATGGAAGGAAATTTGACCATATTTTGAGAATTGAAGGCAAAATTTTTAACCCTAGCAATATATACAGCAAGAGGGGCCGTGAAAGAGAACACACATTATTTTTCCTCCGCCGTACAACGAAACAATACACAAAAATACACAATTATCAGGCATAATTTCATAAAAAGAGAGAAAAAAAATCCTAAACCGAAATCAACCCAAAATTTGATTGATCAAGATTTTCCAACAAATTACTTTGGAATTATTTGATCAGTTAAATTCATCAAGATCTTTGAAGATTGCGCGACAACTCAATCGCTCCGAAAAAAACACGAACGAAAGGAATTTGAAGAGGGATTTGTGCATCCAACGACTTATCTTGGCATGCGAATTTCGAACCTTCAAATTGGGTGTTGAAGGAATTGGAAGAGCATCAAATTACCGTGCCGTCACTTGCTTCAACATCCGTCTTCCTCGATTTAGGTTGAATTTTTATAATTTCTCTTTTCCGATCGATTAAAGAGATTTGGGATTTAATCTAAAATAATTGTTGCGTGATTGAGTTGTGATAATTGAATAAGAATATTTAGTAGTTGAATAAGCGTTATTGTTAAGTTCTTCTAATTTAATAATTCTTATTTTGGTTCATTAAAGTTGTTGGAAAAAGGTTCGATTTTAGGAAAATTTCTTGGTTTTTTCTCAAATTAGGTAACGATTGTGTGGTTTGTTGTGTTTACTCGCTTAATATAAGTCTTATAAACATCCCAAAGCAACTTTGTGATTTTATTTTTGTTCAATTCTTATTTTCCTTAAAAATCCAAAACAAATTGCTAATAATTAGGCAAACAAGTTGCAATCTGAACTGAAAATTTACAAATTCAGCAATTTTAATTTTGTTTCTCTGTTTTAACCTCATATTTGGATTCCCCATATTTTTCTAGTCAAAATAGATGATAAGCCCGCGAAATAGGTCGTTTTGTGTTTTCTAATTAGCGGAATTATGCAAACAAAATTTGTATTATTAACCCTTTCTTTTATTTAATTCCAGGTAGTATAGAATGACAAAGGGGTCGTGTCCAAAGAGAGAAGAGAATTAATTTTGGATTTAGTTGATAAAGGATAGACCAGAAAAAACGGAGTTTAAATTTTGCAATCTGATTTTTATAAATAGGTATCCGGTATTTTACGAAAATGTCTTTTTTGCTACGCAATTCCAAACAAGACAAATTTTATATGTATTCTAGGGTTTTAGGGCTTTTTAAAATCAATGGTGAACTTGAAATTAAGAAATACTGACCCGAGACATTCCAACAGCGAACTTTCAGAGACAGTTTTAAAATAATTTTTGCAAATACGACCCTAAACTTTTTTAATTCATAACTTTTTGATCTTTTATCTAAATAGAGCAAACTTTATGTCTATTTTGACTAGAAAAATATGAGGAATCCAAATATGAGGTTAAAACAGAGAAACGAAATTAAAAAGTTGCTGAATTTGTCAATTTTCAGTTCTGGTTGCAACTTGTTTACCTAATTATTAGCAATTTGTTTTGGATTTTTAAGGAAAATAAGAATTGAACAAAAATAAAATCACAAAGTTGCTTTGGGATGTTTATAAGACTATAGTAAGTGAGTAAACACAACAAACCACACAATCGTCACCTAATTTGAGAAAAAACCAAGAAATTTCCCTAAAATCGAATTTTTTTCCAACAAATTCAATGTACCAAAATCAGAATTATTTAATTAGAAGAACTTAACAATGACGCTTATTCAACCACTTAATAATCCTATTCAATTGTTACAACTATTTAGATTAAACCCTAAAATTCCTCTAATTGATCGGAAAAGAGAAATTATAAATCTTTAACCTAAATTTGGAAGATGATGTTGCGGAAAACGTGGCACAGTAAGTCGATGCTCTTTCGCTTCCTGCAGCAGCCGATTTGAAGGTTCGAGATTCGCACATCAAGAAACGTCGTTGGATGTGCGAGTTCGTCGTCGAATTCCTCCGATTCGCGTCGTTCCGGAGAGATTGGTTCGTGTAGCACTCTCAAAAGTTTTGGTGAATCTAACTAATCAAAAAATTCCAAGATAATCGTTGGAAAAGCTTGCTCAATCGGATTTTTGGGTTAAATTCGGCCGAATTGGTGTAAATTATGGGTTGTGTCAGATGGACGGTTGCTTCTAGGGTTCCTGAGGTATAAATAGGGTTAATTTGAAAATTTTTGCGTGCAAAATCCTTCCTTTTCTTCAAATTTTCAAATCTAGGTCGGAACTTGCTGTTTTTGCAGTTTAAAATGGGCTGAAGAACAAAAAAAAAGCAGCCGTCCGATCAAAATCAGATTTTCCTGTGATTTAATCTGGACCGTCTGATTAAACTAACGGCTGATAAACGGCAACTTAACGGTGCAAGCGGTTCACTGATTCTGCACGTCGGATCAAGCTTCGGACGGCTCAAATCGGCCGGTCCGTTAAATATTTAACGGACAAAACGGCGGTTTCTGATTCTGGTTTTTTTTCTTTTCTGAATTCGGTTTTTCTGATTCCGGTTTTTCTGAACCCGGTTTTCAGAAGAATTCAGAAATTGGGTTTCTGCACAGCTTTTCTGTGGCATTCTGTATGTGCGTCGAGTCAGTTCTTACCCATGTAGCCTTCTGTGCAGTATATCAGTAAAAATTAGAGAAAAAATATATTTTTAAGTGCAGATTATTTCAGAATTATTTTAGGGAGTTCTATAAGTCCAAATTAAGCATGTAATATACCGTTAGAAAGATAAAAGTAAGTAATTTCATTTGGACTGATTATGTTTATACTTTTGGAGCTTCTAAATTTGCCAAAGAATTTAATTTCCTTTGTTTTCAAAAATTATTTTTATAATTATAATTCAAAACATGCTTAAAATCGTATTTTTAGCCAAAAATTATATTTTAGCTCCATTTTTACCTTTTTTATCTAATACATAATATTTTGAACCTTTTTATATTATTTTTGTATTTATTATTGCATTATTAAGCCTAAAATACGTGTGTAAAAACACACACATCAATAAACATAAAGTTTGCTATATTTAGATAAAAGATCTAAAAGTTATGATTTAAAGAAGTTTATGGTCATATTTGCAAAAATTATTTTAAAACTATTGCTGGAATTTCGCTGTTTGGAACGTCTCGTGTCAGTATTTCCGAATTTTAAGTTCACCATTGATTTTAAAACACCCGTAAAATCCTAGAATACATATAAAATTTGTCTTGTTTGGAATTGTATAGTGAAAATGACATTTTCGTAAAATACCGGGGATCTATTTACAAAAATCAGATTGCAAAATTGAAACTCCGTTTTTCCTAGTCTATCCTTTATCAATTAAATCCATAATTAATTCTCTCATTTCTGTGAACACGACATCTTTCTCATTCTATACTACCTGAAATTAAATAAAAAAAGGTTAATAATACAAATTTTGTTTGCATAATTCCGCTAATTAGAAAACACAAAATGACATAATTTGCGCGCTTATCATACTCTAGGATAGTTAACGTTTGGATTTGATCCATCGTCTTGTTAATGTATGGCTAGGAGCTAGTTTTAGAGTTATAAATATTCCTTGTAATCTCTCAATCTATTCAGGCAATACAATCTATTCTTACTTCTTTCTCTCCTCTCATTTCTCTAAAATCTATCACCACTAAGTCAAGTTTGTATCTCCAAGCAAAAGTCACAACAGTCTTACACTTGAGAATAGCGAACTCAAAAAGAAGCAACTTTACACATATCATAGATGGTTGGTATTTTTAGAAACACAAAACAAGAAGGTAAAAACATCAGAGATTCTCTACATAAGCAGACCCTTTACATGCTTCATTCTAGTGCTAATTTGGCAGGAGTACAAAGATTCACACCCACAGTTGTTATTACGTATTTGGTAATGATGGAAGTTTTGAACTACTACATCTTTGTTTTTATGAATCTAAAGGCATTATCACTTGTCAGTTAGAACATAAGAGGATTATGTTCTTATCATAAATGCAATGTAGTTAAAAATGCGATTAAAAACATGAAATGCAGCTTGCTTTGCCTCCAAGGGACCAAATGGTCCCTAGTCTCTTCATTTACGCCTTCTTTGGTTTTTCCACCGCACATATCGAACGCAATTGTAAACCAACCTCTAACTAGTCCGGAGGCATCCTAACTGTTTGGTCCAATGACTTCATTTGTCATTCATGTATATATGATATATATTAACAAAATTATTTTTGAATATACTAATTAATGATAAAATATTTGAAATTAAAAAATACAAAAAATGCACAAAAGATATGAAATTACCAGACATTCTCAACCCTACATATAGATTTTTTGGACGTTACAACATTTAATCATCAAGTTGAAAAATATAAAAGAAGAAAAACAGTCAAAGCTTGAGTGACGGATCTTAATTGGGGGAGGTGGGGGGGCCTACCTGACTACCTGACTAGTATCTCCTTTTCATGATGATTTAACAGCATGCTACAGATATCTGTTGTAATTGTAGATAGTAAGAGCCAGGTGAAAATCTGGACCAGCAGCATTGTACTCAAATTTCTGATCCATGTAAATGAAATAGCAGCTGCAATCACAACAATTGGGATTGAGTTATTAATACAGCCGGTCACAGTACTCCATATTATACTAGTTTGGTCTTGAGGGCTATTTCGCGAAGAAGCCCAAATAGCTCCGGCAAGTATCTCAGGGAGTATTACGAGTATTGTATTCTCATCTAGGATGTTGGCCCCCAATAATATTATAGTTACTATGTATACTACGAAAATAATAATGCTAAAAATATTTAGCACCGTAATAAGATCTCTATGCTTGTGTTGACTCGTCGCTAATACCAAAGTACTTAGGAGCATAACATATGAGTCCATGAGAGAGGCAAAGAACAAAATGAACTCTAACATTGTGAAACTTCTTTATACTCGACAATATTTTTTTTTTACACCGGCAGGCTGGCATTACTAACCTATCATCCAACACAGCACAATTATTTAATTTAATTAACTTGTTAGTAGCATAACAATTTGATTAACAAAAGAACGCAGAAAGTGGCTGTCGCCTAGACACAAATCGATTCTCTTACCAGCTACTTCTCATTATGCCACATGTCCTTTCATTACCTTCTGATAGTAACCTGGGCCGATTTGAAATTGAAAATAGTATAAAAGCCCTTGTATCCTCCCGCCTTCATCATCCATTGAACATCTAATCTCACTCAGAAACAGAATCAATCAACTCAATCCAAAGCCCAAACCATCAAAGAAGAGTATAAAATCAATCCAACCCTGCAGATTACCGTGCCACACAAATCTTCAATGGTAGCAGCGTACTTCTCCGAATCACTCATAGTAGACTCGTCTAAGCTGTGTCAAGACATCTTCTTCATTAAAGAATCTCAATTCCTCTTCGGCTCTTCCTTTCGAGCCGCTAAACCTTTATCTCCGACAATCACCGGAGTCTGAAAGTTCGGATCCTCTCAGTTGATGTGGCGCTGTCCATCCTCTTGTCCGGCTTGAATCTTCCCTTTTGTTCAATGTACAATGGTATGAAATTAATCACACTATTTGCACATCCATAACAGAAAGGTGTTGCACTAACCAACAATTCGCAACTCGTGAGATATCATGGATAATGCTTTACATCAATCACACTTTGTAAGACATATATATTGTTGCGTTTTCTCAATTTAAAAAATATATTTACAATCAAATAAGTTTTGAAACTTGCTGGTTGAACGAGAAATAGAGAAATGGAAGAACCAAAAAACTTCGGGAATATTGAATTGAACAATGGTCAGTGTATAATTCAGTTACAAAAATAATCCATTTAAGACTATAAACTTTCATAAAAAAAAAGAAGACTATAAGCAAATTAAGAAAATCTTGACCATAATGGTGATATTTTTTTAATCATTTAGATTTAATTGATTCTCAGATTTATCTTCTTTTTTTTTTTTGAAAAAACTCATAGATATTTTATCAAAATAAAAGTAAGTTTAGTTACAGCATTACATCGTCGAAACTTGAAACTATAAATTTTTTAAGCCACATACAAATTTAAACCTTGAGATAAAATCTGAAATCCTAACATACATTTATTTTAAATCCAAATCATAAAATAGACAAGTAAAACAACTTCAGATCTACTTATGAAATATATATAAGTAAAACATTTTTGTCAATTGAATGCAGAAATCACCATATTAGGTTGTGCAATTTCCAATTTGCCCCATAGCTGTATCTTTTTGACACAAATTATCATCTTGAAGAAAAGAAAATGAAGTCCTAAAATTAGAATTGGATGTACTAGCCTCCAAAGAAGATGCAAATATGCATTCTTACCAGGAGGAACTCCCCAATTACTTGTTTATCTAGAACATCATAATAGTTGTGTAGCATATAAAGAACTTCAACCGGCATTGTTATGTATGTATAAAATAAAAAAGCTCACTACTCTTTTATAATAACATAATTGTATTTGATTAGTTTTCTCAAATATCTTATTTTAATATATATCAATACTATCAGTTAAGTAATTTTTGTGCACACTCATTGACAAGATTTGGTATATATATATATATATATATATATATATATATATATATATATATATATATATATATATTGTAGGGAAATGGGAAATCACGATGGGTATGGTAGCGACGAATTGAAATTATATATTGTTTTCTCGCGTTTCTATATATACGCTATATAATGTTTTCATTTTTTAAAATATATATTGTTTTTCGAATGAATTTTTATATATTGTTTGTTTTCAGTTTATATGTTTTATATACTGTTTTCATTTTTTTAAATATATATTGTTTTACCGAATGAATTTTTTTTATATACTATTTGTTTTCAGTTTTTATATATCGTCGCTACAATACCGTCACGTAGTATCACCTCCCTATATTGTAAATATCTTGAAGGAGTATCATGCATATGATGCATTCCATCAATCACACTATTTTCACAACCATAATAAATACAAAAATATCAGTTATCTAACAAAACTCTTAACTCTAAGTTCATGTTCAGCAGACCTAGAATAGTATAGAATAGTAAAATAACTGCCTTTTTCCAATTTATTTCGGCTGAACAGTAGTGAAATATGTTGGGGGAGTAGAATAATGGAATTTCTTATTCCATGGTTCAAATGGAATTACTCTATTCTATGAAATAACTTCTAATTTCGGACAAAAATAACCCTGCCTTTTTCCACGCTTATGGCAAACCCATTTAAATCTTTTATTTTCTTTCAACTTCTACCATTTCTATTATTGTACCTTCGTTGAATATTTTTTACTTTCATGCTACTTTATTTTAATTAATTTATTTTATTTTTATATAAATTGAGTAATCTTTTCAGTTAATATAATTTGTATAAATTCAAATTATAGAACAAGAAGATTTTGGTCATAAGCTATTTTCTATAATTTTAAATTAAGTTTTTTGTATAATTACCTTGCCGAACGCACATGGAATAAAGTGAATTAGTCGTCTATTCTCAATTCCGCTATTCTTCTACTCCATATATTGCCGAACGGGTCCTAAGAGATGATCATGCATAATGCGTTAGGAAAAGTTCAGTGGTGCGTCACAAAGAGATTTGGTTTCTAGTTTTTGAAGATGTTTATATGAAACTCCAAATTTATTAATTTAAAGATTTTTGGTTCCAACTTTTACTTTTGCTTGCGTCTATATTGAGGTTGAACTATACCTTCAAAAATTGTTGCTCGCAATTTTAGAAATATATTTAAGTTTTTCATTCCTAATTAATACTGCACTTTGGATTCCAAAACAGAGAGGGTTGATTGTGAAGTTGTTTCTTCACCATACTAGATTACACTCTTTGCAACATATTTCAAGTACACACCACCAAAAAGAAATTCAACGCTCAAGCAAGTAAAAAAAAAAATTCAACTAACGCTAAATTTTAATCCAAAAGGAAAAAAAGTCCATCTAAATTTTAATAAACAAAGGTTCACTTTAACTTGCACATATATCATACATCTATTACTGTATTCTTGATTTTGAATGAAAACACAAATAATCAATAATCCTGACATTTAACATCTTTTTTTCTCTTATGAAGAAAAGAAATTTTTACATTTCGCTCCGATTAAGATATAAATTCCTTAGTTTTACGAATCTATTATAAAGATTTCAATACAATTCCGTTACACATTCTCCCACAGCAATATAGAGGATTTTTCTTAAAAGAAAGTTACCCGTGAGTTGTTTGAGGCCCAAAAATTTTTCACGTGGATTATGACATTTTTAACCGTCATAAGTTACAAAGGTTTCCACCAATCCTTTATTACTCTGGCTCATCAAAACGGATTGCACGAGCCAACCCATAAAACAATCTGTCACGGAAAAATAACTGGACCTGCTATATTATGTATGGATAGAACGAAAAATCTCAACTTACAGAACTACGACATAGATAGGATTGTAATTAATTAGTTTCCTCTAAAATCTTATTATACTAGGTAATCAATATTTCAAAAGAATACATTAGTATCTTTCTATCTTTTTTTGCGCAATCTATATATACATATTCCTAATATTTTTGCTCTTCAAGTATACATATTCAACTTATATATAGTAACTAATATCTTGAAGAATTGAAATATCATGCATAATGCATTAAATAAATTATCACACAACGTGCATAACAATTGCAACACCAAGAGATGAGATATCATGGATAATGCATTAAATTGATCACACCATTTGATCATCATTACTCTTTCATAACTAATCTTTGTAGGGATAGATACTGTGACCACATTTTCGTTTTCGTAATGTACAAAAGTATATTTAGACCTAACAAACTTTAAAAAAATATTTATGGAGGCAAATTTAGTATTTTCTCAATTGTTTCTTGCTTGTTGAACAAACAAGGAAAAAGGAAAAAATAAATAAAAAATAAAAAATAATTTATAGTGATTAGCTTCAATCATGTCAACAATTCATAAAAAACAACTATAAAACATAAGAAGAAAAACAAAATGTATTGATCCTCTGATCTAAATCAAATTGGGCAAAACAATAAAACATCAATTATTTAGAACAAAAATCAAATTTTACAAATCAATATTACCATGCAAATTAGTAATAACTACTACTCGTCAAAAAGGGCTTTTTCAGATTTCATACTTGTCAAAAATTTCGAATTTATAATAAATTGGGTAAATAGGGGATATTTCATATTTTACAATGATATATTGGATATTCTGAAACATCAGAGGTTATTTATATAGATATATTTGGATAAAGTCAAAATAGGTTTATAATTATAAACTACATATTTCATAAAAGATGAAATGCTTACCATTAATATATTTGGTAATGGAGATACCTTGCAAACACAATGCCAGTGAAATTTCCAACATTATATCTGAAAAGTATCAAATTCAAAGAATAATCAATTTCAATAAAGAACAAAATCTGCATGTAAATTTTGAAAAAAAAAATACTAACTGTGCATATGCTCTTTTCTAAAGTGTCTTTAATATTGAATTTTTATGAAAAAAAAAAAATAGGATAAAGACATGAGCTTTAAAAATATTTAAACAAACTTTGATAAAAAAAACTGTGATTGCACGAAAACACTTCATGCTAAAATTTTCTTATAACGATCATTTATAGGATAAAATCTATGAGAAATTATGCCAACTAATTCACAAATCAACTACATTATACAGCAAATTACAGAATTCAATGAGAAATTCATGGACTCCTCCGGGATGTATACAGTGCCGACCCGGGTTCTCAAGTGCTTTAGACTTATTTAAAAAAAGATCCCCAAAAATAAAAAAAATAAAAAATATTTAAATAAAAAATTCAATATATATATATATATATATATATATATATATATATATATATATATTATTTTACTATAAAAAAATAAAATATATGATTTTTTATATTATATTTAGTTTACAAATTTCAAATTCCTAACTTTCTAACTTTATCAATAATCAACTCAGTAATTCAAATAACTCTAATTCTCCAATAATACTAATTCCTAGCCTTTCTAAAAAGAAATTATACTAATTTCTAATAATCAACTCAAATCAATTAATCATAATAACCAACAAAATATCATTTTCTGATTTTCAATAATCAATTGACAGCTCATTTTCATATGTCAAAAATAAGAACAATTTCAGTTATAATATAGAAAAATACCACTGAAATTTATGAATCAACACATCCAAATTGACTGGATTTGAGGAGAAAAAAAGAGGCAAGATAAAACTGGTAGTTGAACGGCCTTAGCAAAAACTCACTAGTCTTATGGAGACAAAAATAATGCCGTATGTTTGCCAACTGTCGACGTGGAGCTGTGAATTGCTGAATTTTTCTCAGTTTTTCTTGCGATTTGGAGAAAAGAATTCTGTTTGGCGAAAGGGAAAACTGAGGGGTTTCTATTTTTGGCGATTTGTGGGTTGTGTTTGCCGGGCTTATCAAGTGTTGGGTTATTTTTTATTCTTTAACATGTATATTTATTTACATAGAAAATGAAATATATTTTTTACTCCTCAAAATTTGGACTTATCGGGTATTGGGCTATATGTTATTCCTTTAATATATATATATATATATATATATATATATATATATATATATATATATATATATATATATATATATATATATATAAAAGAAATAAAATATATTATGGACCTCTTAAAATTTTGGATTCTAGACTCATATCTCCCGGGTCTAAGAGTAAGACCGCCCCCGGATGTACGCACAAAAAGTAATTTAAACCAAGATAAAATGATTAGCAAAAGAGATCTCTTACAAGATACATAGCAGATGAAGAAAGCTCTGCTCGATTAAGAAATCAATATTCAATTTAAAATTCAAAACACCATTTATGAGGATCTTCTGGTTTTGCTAGTTTTGATCGTCTTCCCTCTTTTTCCTCTTCTGTTCGGTTTTAATTAATTAACGGACTGAATCGTACATATTCAACTTATATACATATTCCTAATATTTTTGATCTTCAAGGATACATATTCAACTTATATATAGTAACTAATATCGTGAAAAGTTGAAATATCATGCATAATGCATTACATCAATCACACACTTCGCATAACAATTGCAACACCAAGAGATGAGTATCATGAATAATGCATTAAATTAACCAGACTATTTGCGCATTATTCTTTCATAACTAATATTTATAGGGATAGATACTGTGACCGCATTTTAGTTTTTTTTTTTTAATTTACAAAAAAATATATTTATATCCAAAAAGTGTTAAAAATCATTTATTGAGGCAAATTTAGCAATTTCCCACTTTGCCTAGAACCCAAGCTTTTAGATGCTGATTTTCATACAAGCCAGAATTTCAAATCTCTCACTACCCCTCCTTCGTCCGATTCTTGTCTCTCTTAGATCCAAGCATGATTGGACATACAAGGCTTCTGATATGAGCTATCTCCGTCAGCGCCGCGACAACCATTCTGCGGGGGACGGCACCGCTCTGATCTTGCCGGATGAGGTCAGTTCATCTCCCAATTGAGCTCATCTTCTTTTGATACAAGCAATTGTTCCGAGATGCAATTTATTTATTTTAGTTTTGATGTTTTCTGTGTAATCGAATAGATATTTTTTGTACAATTGATCTTTCTGCTGGTTAATAAGAAACAGTTGATTGATTTTACTCTTGACCCTTTTTATTCGATTATTCATTTCTCGCTCTCTTAACCCTTCTATAATTATTTTATCGATCAATCATTCTATATTTTTCTTGGAATTTGTTCACTCTAATATCTCATTATACTAGATAATCAACATTGTTAAAGAATACATTAGTAGATTTCTTAATTCTTTTTTTTTTTTTAGCACAATCTATATATATATATATTCCTTTTATGCTCTTCAAGTATACGTATTCAACTTATATATAGTAACTAATATCGTGAAGAGTTGAAATATCACATATATTGCATTATATCAATCACACACCTTGCATAACAATTGCAACACCAAGAGATAAGATATCATGAACAATGCATTAAATTAATCACACTATTTGCTCATTATTCTCACAACTAATCTTTGTAGGAATAGATACTGACCTCATTTTATTTTATTTTTTTTCAATATACAAAAAATATATTTATACCCAAAAAAAATAAAAAAATATTTTTCGAGACAAATTTAGCATTTTCCCAATAGTTGCTTGTTATTAAACAAACAAGGAAGAATAGAAAAAGAAAAAAATAAAAAAATAATTTAATTGTGATTAGCTTCGATCATGTTTCAACAATTCATAAAAGACATCATTTTAAAGAGAAATTTATGCTAATCACTAGTTGGTCTAGTGGTGTGGCATGAGACTTGCCAATCTATACGTTTAGGGTTCGAAACTGACCAAGTCATGAGTGTGTGAGTGGGGCTTACGGGCATTGCACTCGGAAAAAAATCTACAAGTAACCCCCACATTTTTCTGAAAATTATAAAAAAAAATCCTATATTTTCATATTTAAAAAAAAACTCTATGATAAACTTTTCATTTAAAAAAAACCGCTCCATCCAATTTTCTTAAGGGATTATTTGTAATTTCCCGATTTGAGATCCCTCCGGGATTCAACACCTCCATTTCCAACTTCACGTTACAAGTTCCAAATCCTAATTTTCACAAGAAGCAGGATCTGTTTTCCAGTTTCTCCACAACCCTCCTCTCTCAATAAAAGTAAAACCCCGGATTCTTACACTGTTGCACAACACAACATACCGAATTCATCTCTCTCTTCTCCTCTCCTCTCCTCTATAATGAGTCAACGAGACTGGACAGCCCTGCCGGACTTAGTCCTCTCCGCCATCTTCCGCCTGCTCCTCCCCTCCCACCGTGACCTCTTCGCCTTCTCCGCCGTCTGCCGCTCCTTCCGCTCCTCCATCTTCCCTCCCATCCTGCCTTCCCTCCCTCCTCTCCTCTTCAACCCAGAATCCCACTCCCCATTCCTTCTTCCTTCCTCACCTCCTCTGCCCTCCAACCCAGAATCCCACTCCCCACTCCTTCTTCCTTCCTCACCTCCTCTGCCCTTCAACCCTTCGCCGCTCTCTCCTTCCTTCCTCTCCTCCCACCGTTGCCTCGGTTACTCTCATGGACAACTTATCCTCCTGCCTGACTTTGTCTCTCCTCACCTCCCTCTTCGACCCGTCATAGTGAATGTAATCACTGCTTCAGAAATTGTGCTTCCTTCTCTGCCTTACGACCACCTTCGTGTTTCGTACTATTACGCCACTCTCACCGCACCTCCTTCGTCTGATTCCTGTCTTTTTCTCCTCTTCTTCTCCAAATTCTCCTTCCTCTCTTGTGAGATCTCGCATCCTGATGCCACATGGACGCTTCACAAATACTCATCTGATGTTTCTTCTATTGTGCGTGTTGTTACCTTCCAAGGCCGAGTTTTTGGCATCAACGACCGAGTCAAGCTCCTTGAATTCGATTTTGGGTATGACCCTCTTACTAAAATCATTATCTTTTTTCAAAATTGGAATTCAATTTCGTACTTTTATATCATTTAGTTTCTCAATTGAAGCTCAATCTAGTCTAATTAAACTTCATGGGAACTCTAAATATCCAATTTACCATTTTAATTAACAGTTTTTTATCATTTCATAATTTCTTGATTGAAGCTCAATCTAGTCTAATCAAACTTCATGACAGCTCTAATCATGCAATTTACCATCAAATTAACACTTTTTTCATTTCATTTCATTTCCTTAACAGAAACCCCAATGGGCCCAATCCGACCGTACAGGTGTCGAGCATCCGTAGGCCCCGTCACAATGCGCGAGATTTCGACACGTGGCACTTCGGTCCACAACTCGTAACCACACCAAACCAACTTCTCCTCGTCCTTTTCCTTCTCAAACCCGAACACTCCATCCAAATATACAGCCTCAATTTCAAAAACAAGGAATGGGATGAGGTGACCGAATTGCGCGACCGTGCAATCTTCGTAGATTGCGGGGGAAAGGCGGCGGTTTCGTGCGAGAAGCCTGAGATTTGGGGCGGGAAGAGTAACTGCGTCTACATGGCGGGACCTGGGTGTCAGACATGGAGATGCTTTTCGTTGGATGAAAAGACGGTTATACCCTTTTTGACTTTTAGACAGATTGAGTCTCATCCGGCTCGATGGCCCTCGCCTATTTGGGTTCATCCTAGCCTTTTTTTCTGATTTTTTTTAATTCTAGGGAAATGTGTCGTTCTTGTTAAATCACTCTTATATCACTTTGGGCGGACGACTCAACGGTTAATCTTTGATCGGTGTTGATTGAGTTATATATATTGTTTTTACATTTTATATATTGTTCTTGTGTAATATATACTATTTTGATATATATTGTTTTGTGTGCTTTTATATATTGTTTTTATTTATATATAGTATTTTCAAATTATATATTTCGTATGATGTTTTTTTTGTTTTTGTATACAATTTTTCTATTTTTATATACTGTTTTTATGGTTATATATACTGTTTTTCTATTTATGTATTATTTTAATATATATTGTTTTGTATTTTTTATATATTTTTGTTTTATTTATATATACTCTTTTCTGAAAATATATTTTATACTGTTTTTGTCATTTCATATATTTTTTTATGTTCTATATACCGTTTTGCTGAAAAAAAAAAAAAATTGGAGTGCCCTACATGAGTGATTTATCATGTCCCTTTTTTATATGTAATAATGTTTGGAGATTAATATTGCGTATCTAAAAATGGATCGACAATTATAATTTTTGTTTTGTGATATCCAATTCGAAATAATTAAAATTACTACTATTTTTTTGAGTTGGGTTTCTGGATTTATTATTGGAAGTGCTTTTAGGTTTCTAGCATTGTTATTTTTTGTTGTATAATATTATGTTTTTTGCAATTTGAAAATGTTGCAAGTTTAATGTTGTGGATTTGAGTTTGTGATGTGTGAATTTTGGTTTGTGAAGATATGCATACATTTTGTATATACATACTTGATTGTGTGAGTTTTCTTTGTAATATTTTAGAAATCAAAGTATCAAAAGGAGCAATGTGAAAATTCAATTTTCAAAGTAAAAGCTATATTGATATTGTTTTTTTTTTTTTTTTTTTTGCCTTTTAAATGCCCGTGGGCTAGCTATACTGATATTGCTAGTGATTTTGATGTGGGGAAATTGTTTGCTTCTGATGTAGTATGAACTCAAATCTTGGTTCAAATTTGTACGCTTTAAAGAACCAAGTGCTAAACTTTTACTCTTTTTTTAAATAAATTTCAATTTATAGTAGCATAAAAATCTTTATAATGAAAATATGAAATATAATCATTTAAAATTTTGTTTACCTAACCTTTTCCCTACTTTCCGTCAAGTCAAAAAGATTAGGATCACCCTCAATTGTTAGTTAGCACCCCACTTGTAATAGCCAAAACAACATCATGTGTATATCTGTTCTTTTTGTATTTATCAGAATCTCATTACCTTGTTTTATATTATTATTATTTTATTTAAACAAGAACAATTGAGCAACAATGGTAACTTAGATTATTTTTTCGAGTACAGTTTATTTTCATGACAATTTTTAAGAATATCTGACCCATTTAAGTGAGCAAAAATGGTGAATTGAAATACATCTCAAACATCCGACGCTTTTGCTTTTTCCAGATTTATATAATCCCATGTTGTCGACATAAATTGCATTGTATGAGTTACCAGATCTACATCAAGACAAGATTGGTCTCATTTTTAATAGAAAATTTTACAGAGTACCCCGTACCCACTATTAAGTACAATTACAAAGAAAAAAAAGGAAAAAAGTCATGTAGCAGTAGGATTTGTTGTGTTGTGCATAAATAGCTTCAAAGCTAATGTCATCTCATGTTCTTAATTTATGACAAAATCTGATTTTTTTTTTCTGTTAAGATGAATGACCTGATGAGATGAGACTCATAGGCTTCGTTTGGATGCAATATAAGATGGGTATAATCTTATCTAGGTATAAGAAACTACACCTTCTTATACCTCCATTTTGAAATGATGTTTGGCAAGATGATTGGAATAAAACTAGGGATAATATTGAATTAGAAAAATAAATAATTTATAATTACTAAAATGCCCTTGTATTTTGTAATATGATTAAAATCAAAGATGTATATTAAATTATTAATTATATTATATTATGTTTCATTTATATATTTGTATGTAATTATATTAAATTGTATATTAGAAAATAATTAATTTTTATATTATTTTAATATAATATTAATTTATTCAAAATTGTTTTAATTAAATTTAGATATACTTAATTATTTAAATTATTTAAAATTAAATAGTTTATTCTTTAGTTATTTTTTAATTTATTTATCAATATTATTAGTAATTAAATTATATTATATTACTAATATTATATAATTAATTATATATTAATGAAATTATAATTAATTATACAATAATATTTTTTATAATATCTTTCATAAAAAATAATATTTATTTATGTTATGATTAATTATAATATAACAATTATATTATAATTATTTAAATAATATTTTATTATTAAATATTAAATAATAATAATAATAATAATAATAAATAAATAAATAATTAAATAAGGTTATTATTGTAAAAAGATTGAGGAATAAGAAATGCATAATCTTATACCACCAAAAGGTTATAAGTTTATATCCACTACACCTCTTATTCCGAAAACTTTTGGTTGTGTTTGACAAGAAATAGAAGGATACTAAGGTTTATACCTTCCTTATCCTCCATCCAAACGGAGGCATAAGGAAATACTGATATTATATTTAAAACTGGGAAGAAGTACTGATATTCAAAGCATATATTATTATTTAAAAAAATTATAAAAGAATATCAAAATGAGAAAACATATAGTGACATTCACCAAGATGCATTAACCCTAATAAAGACATATTAAAAATGACAAAAAATATCTTTCATTGTTGACCCTCAACATCCCGTTCGAATGATTTAATAGCTTTCTGAGCACATTAGGCTTTCTAATGACGGAATTATATTTATTGTTTTTACTGCTTTTTAGCCTTATAAATACGAAATATATATGGGATCAAAAGTTAATGAAAGAGTTAATTAGCGTTGCTTTATTGATTTCTAGTAGTTGTTGGTGGCATTGCACAGAAGTTCATAGTTTACAGAAATGCAGAGGATCCTAGATCTACTATAATGATATAACTCACTGCACTTATGCTGAAAAAAATACGTTTTCTTTTTTTTTAATAAATTCAGACCTGGCTAATTCTAGCATTTAGTCTCTGTATAACATTCTATAAAACTGGCTAAACTCGTTCTATATACTATATACACTAATGTGAACAAACTAAAATTATACTTTTTGAACATATGAAAGTTTTTCTATTAAGCGAGCAGTTAAGATGAGACAATCAGTTCTGTTGTGATATCAATGAAAAACGTATGCCTTCAAAATGCTTAAAGACTATGATTTTGCTTATACTAATTTGTACAAATAAGTTTGTGATTAAATAAAGTCTTATGTATTCTTACATAAATATCTTTTGTTCACAAATACTCTAAAAAGTTGTAAATAAACTTGGCGTATATACACAAGAAATTCCCCCTTTTTTTTTTTTTGAAATGTCAAGAATTCCATATTACAAAGTTAAAATTAAAACATTTTTATTTTGCTTAATATGTTTTGTGGTGTATTAATAAAAAAAATTATATATTGAAACTGAAAATGCTTAAAAAGTTGTATAATTTTGCTTAGTCATACATTAATTTTTCAATTAAATAAATCAATATCTTGTTCATTTTTAAAAATTTTGCTTACTCAGTCTTGCATTAAGTTTTCAATTAAATAAATAAACATCTTATTCATTTTGATATTTTTAGTGAATATTTTTGTTCATAAGGTACTCAAAACATTATTAAAATAGACTCGGCATATATATATATATATATATACACACCCAAATTCTAACACTTGAAATTGGAAACTATTATTTTGCTTAATAACGTTTATGATAAAACCATGTCTATTCAAAACATGATTAATTTTACATTCCTTTTAGTTCCCAATAAACACATGTTAATACCGTGAAAGAATTATCACATTTTTTTACTTGTAATTAAGAAAAGAGAAGCTTCGCTCTACTACACTGTCGAGCTTCAAAAGGAAGCTCCTTTCTTCTCTATTTTTCAGAAATTGAGCTGAATTTGTGCTTTAGTGATGGAGAAGAACGGGATTTCGCCAGAACCCACTGATATGCAGGTAATTTTGGTTTTTGGGTGATTATTTTTGTGCTTAATTACTGTGATAATCGCTGGAAATATTGGAATTTTGGTTATTGTTTTAGTTAAGGCGATTGATTTGATATACGGATTAAAGAAAAACAATTTTGTTTTTAATTTGATGAAATTGAGATGTGTTCTGTAGTTTCATCAATTGAGATTTTTGAAGTAATTTTATTAGGTTTATTCTGTTATTTCAACTAATTATTTGTTGAATTTGGGACTAATTAAAATGTGATTTGGTTTAGATAATAATTTTTCTTCAGAAAGATCAGGTCTTTAGCTATTGTTTCAATATGAATATTTGTTTGAAATATTGGTTTATGAAAAAAATATTTAGTTTTTATATTTGGTAAATTGGAGCTTAAACCTTAATATTTTATAGTTCCATAATACGAGAAATTCTGATTATTTTTTTTATTTTCAATTTGATTGTTTTGTGTTTATTACACAAGCAAGTGTCCTTAATTGAGTCTAAATTGGGTGAAACTGGTACCAAATTGAGTCTTAATTGCCTCATCATTTCACAATTCAATCCAAATTGACGCAAAATTATATTAAACTCAATTCTCATTTGATTATTTCAACTTTTTTATTAATCCTTTTTCAATCTAATTACCATCATTTCATTTTATCTTCACAACACAGGCACCAGATCCGCAAATTACCAAAAACACCCCCGCAGAAGAGGAAACCCTAATTTCCACCCCAACACCTTCTAGAAAGCCTCCAAACCTCCCCTCGCTCCAAATCCCCGACCGAACCCTAGAAACCAACCAAATTACCAATATGCCCCTCTCTTCCAAACTCCCCTTTTCCCCAAACCCTAATTCCGCCCGGCTCGGCCTGCCCCCACGGCCCGCCTCCACAAGGGCAAAATCGTCATTCAAAAACATCCTCTCTTTTAAAGGAAAGAATACTAGTAATAATAATGTAGAATTTGAAGGAGAGAGAAGCGTGCTGATTTTACAAGGAGAACCCTCATCAGTATCAGGGTTAAAAGCGGAAAAAGAGAAAGTGTTAGGGACTTCTAGAAGATTTTCTCTCACTAGGGCTCTTTCTAGCGTGAACACTAAAAGAACGTATTCTTTGCCTGTAACGCCAGCTGGCACCACACGGAACGAGAGTCATGTGGTCATTAATGTACCTAATGTTAATACTGAGGTAAATAAGAAAAGAACGAACATTTTTCAAAAAAAAAAAAAAAAAAAAAAAAAGAGAATCATGTCGTTATTAATGTACCTAATGTTAATGTGAGGGAGTTCTTTAAAATATTAAAAAAAAATTGGGTTTTTTGTTTAAAAAAAAACAATTTTTTAAGAATATTTTATATTTATCAATGTTTTTAATTATTATTATATTTTTGTAATTAAGGAAAAAGTGGGGGTAAAGAAAGAGATAAGGAGGTCATTTTCGGTACCGGGAAATGTGAAGAATATCGGATTGAGAAGAATGGATTCTTCAAAAGTGATCCGAGTCGTACCGGTCACGCCTCGACCCGTACCAGTTGAGAATTCTACTAACGCGAGTCAGAATGACAGTATAGAGGAAGTGTCCCCCGGTATTTTTCTTTTTTGCATATTTCTCTCAAATAGATTGTGTTGGATACTAAATATTTATACTCCATTACATTTTGCATTTTTTTTTTCTTCTCAAATACGCTGTGTTACACCATAACTTACTTCTATACCACACGATTCCCAAATTACAAATTTAAATAGTAAAATAAAATCTTTTTTAGATGGAGCGAGGATATTCCTGGAGAGGAGGTGCTAGGCTGCATATGCTTCGTAGAATTAACCGAAACCCTAAAAATCACAAAAGCAACCCCAAAAATCACAAAATTAACCCTAAAAATTACAAATTTAACCCAAAAAATAAAAAAATTACCATAAAAAATTACAAATTTAGCCCTAAAAAAATCTTTTTTAGATGACGGAGGAGAAGACATTCCGGAAGAAGAAGCGGTATGCCGGATATGCTTCATCGAGCTAACCGAGGGCGGCGAGACCTTAAAAATGGAGTGCAGCTGCAAGGGCGAGCTGGCCTTAGCGCACCAAGAGTGCGCCATCAAATGGTTTAGCATAAAAGGAAACAATACTTGTGATGTTTGCAAACAAGATATCAAGAATTTGCCGGTGACTCTGCTGAGGATTCCGAGCAATAGAAGGGAGGCTGAGAGGAGGAGGGTCGGCGGGAGTGGTGGTGCCGAGTCGAGCGAGGAGGCTCGGTACAGGTAATTTTTAGGGTTTAGTTAGGGTTTAGGGTTGGGGAAATGAAGTATGGAAATGGAAGGGGGGTTGTAATTTTCGAGATGATGTAGGAGGTGGATTTGTGTATTTTTTTTTGTTTTGAGAGAGGAAACTCGGTTCGGGTATTGGTTTAAAATTAGGGTTTGGAAAAGTGGTGCATGGAGGTAGGGGCTTTTTTGGAACTTAGAGATATTTTAGGGGTGTGAATGTAAATTTATCTTTTTTTTTTATATATTTTTTTAGGGTTTATCAGGATGTGCCGATACTGATCATGGTTAGCATGCTTGCGTATTTCTGCTTCTTGGAGCAACTTTTGGTATGTTTTGTTTCGTACCGCTATTTATTTAATCTTTATTATTTATTTTGTTTATTTATTATTCAAGGTTTTTGATATAAAATGGATGTTTTTAAGTTGGTAAATTTATCATTGAATAGGTGGCGGACATGGATACGCATGCTCTTGCTATTTCATTGCCTTTTTCTTTTGTTTTGGGCATTTTTTCTTCCATGATCGCCTCCACAATGGGTAAAATAATTTCTTTCTTCTTAAAATCAATTAATTAAGTATTATGTTATTGTGATTATTAATTATTATTTAGCAAGTAGAATTGTGGAAGCTTTTCACCAAAATGCTTATTGCTAGTGTAAGTATGGGGTTTATATAGTTTTAAAATCCGAGATATGTTTTATATTTTATATTTTTTTTATTTTAATTAAATATTAAAATTAGTTTATAATTTGATGAAATGCAGTGAGCAGGAGTTACATATGGGCATATGCTACATTTCAGTTTGCTATTGTTATCCTCTTTGCACACGTCTTCTACAGTGTGGTATTAACATTCCTTTTTTTAATCTTTTTTTTAAACTTTTTTTATCGTTTAATTGTGACTTAATCATATTATGTTTGTTATTTTTGAAATATATTTCAGCTTAAAATAACTGCAGTGCTTGCAATATTGCTTTCGACATTCACTGGATTTGGGATCGCGATTAGCATAAACTCGTTATTAGTAGAATATTTACGATGGAAAGCCAGACAGAACTTAATTCGCGCACAACAAAATATAATTTTAAATAATGAAAATAATAATAATGATAATTTGGAGAATGAGGAGCAACAACAGCAAGATGAGGAGTCTGGAAATAGAAGCAGAAGCGTAAATCAGACTAATCTCATTTAAATTTGTATTGAAGGATAGAGCCGATTTGGTTTCCAAATTGTAATGTGGTTTTAAGAGCATAGTGCTCATGTGTGCAATTATTTTCACCTAGCTTAGCTCTCTTAGATAATGCAATGCATACAAATGTTTGCAAAGTGTTGTAACTATTCTTATATTTGTGTGTGTGATTTTGATGTAATTAGGGCATTTTTGCTTTATAAGGTGAGTTAGTTTCCTTGTAACAATGAATTTGTACATTTAAGACCCTTGAGGAGAAGCAATTAAAACAAGGGAAATATGCAAACACTATGGTATTGTAGCACGACGGGCATTGTAGATATACTGTTTTTCTATTTTATATACTATTTTCTCATTTTAATATACTGTTTTATCATTTTATATACTATTGTTTATTCTTTGTATATATTTTTTTTATTTTCTTATTTTTAAATACTGTTTTTCCATTTTATATATAGTTTTCTCATTTTTATATAATATTTTTATTTTTTATGTATATATTGTTATTAGAAAATAAATTATATATACTGTTATTGGATCCGTCGTAAACAGTCGTACTAGAGTACCGTGGTGCTCTATTATTTCCCTTAAAACAATTAATGTGGATACATCAAGTGTACTTTTGACTAATTAATGATTAGTCAAGTGTTATTATTTTTTTGTCAATATAAATTAATAGATAGTTTCACAGTAAATTTGAAACTTTGACTTCAAATTAGCTTAAAAAATATTAATCTACGAAATTAATTCACAAGCAATTCAAGCAGATTAATCTTCAAGGCCTTAGTTCTTCCATTCAAAATTAAAAAAAAATTAAAAAAAATTAAAAATGAAAGATGCTTAAACCCTCAGAAACCCCAACTCTCTTCCCACCCCATTCAGACCTTCTATAACTGACTACATCTGTACCATTTAACTAAATCCAATTAGCCTTCAAAATTAAAGATGACTAAATTCCTCAAAATCCCATTTAGTTATATATATTTTAACTAAAACTAATCAATCACACTTCTTATCATTACCTTCCCACGCCCACACAACCTCATACTTCTTCCCCGATTCCAAACCCCGCAATTCATTCCCCTGCAATTCACGCAATTTGCTCAAATTCCTTCTAAAAACAGCAATTTGAGAAGCGAAACCCGGCTCAATTTCACCCGATCCACCAACCCCACTAAACTCCACGCTGTAATTATGTTTCAAGGCGAGATTATTCGCCCAAGTTTCAAATTGAGCTCTTGTCCATTCAAACTTATGATCGAAATTTCTGAATTTGCACGGTTTGTTTTCGTTTTCCTTTTCCTTTTCTTCAGATTCTTCGTCTTTGTTAGACCTTTGGAGAATAGGGTTATATTCGTAATTTGGCGTTGAGACGATTAATATTTTTGGATAAAATAAACTCAGTGCCATATCTCCAAATAAATGTGCTTGATCCTCTTCCATGTGTTCAATTACCTATATATATATATTAATTAATTATAAATCAATATATAATCATGTGTAAAGATGAAGAAAAATTAAAAGTACCTCAATACAAGTGGCAATGTCGAAATTATACAAACGTGCATCAAAATCCGTGATGGATCCATCGTAAAGCACAGCTGATTTTAGACACGCTTGCATTGCGCAATTTTTACTCAGCTTTTGATGAAGAACCTAAGTTCAAAAAAAAAAAAAATCTTTTTGTTATACCAATTCCACCAACAATCCAAAATATTTTCGAATTCCATATAATGAAACCAAAATTTATCCAATTTTTTAACATTTTGGTATTTTTGTGTTTAGAACAAACCAGTCAGTATATGAAAGGGTAAGCTAACATAAAAGAATTTAATAATATTAAATTATAATTTATTAATTTAATATTAAAATTAATACTTTTGCGGCGCGAGTGAGGGCTCTGACAGAAATATCGACTCCTACAATCTGCTTTAGACAAGTATTATGATCCAATAACGAATCCAATAAGCTTCCTGACCCGCAACCAAAATCCACCTTCATAAATAAATATGTATTAAATTAATTTACAAAAATGTTATATTAGAGCTTACTCGCACCAATTTAGGCTTAATTGCACAATATGTTGAGACTTGATTGCATGATTGAGGGTTGATTTATGACAAATGAGGCTTGAATTGCATGAATAAAAGGTTTATTGAGACTTAATTACACAAAAAGAAGTTAATTGAAGCCTAATTGTGAAATTAAAGGCCGATTAACCAACCCAATTTGGCCCTAAACAATTCGGAGCTTAATTGAACTGAAAGTTCGAAATAAATCGTACCAATGAAAAGGCGTTGGATTGATTAATTTGTTCAACCGCAAATAAAACACGCTGTTTAGAGAGAGGGGGGGTAAAAAAGGCTTTTTCCATTCTTTCCTCCATCGGCTCCGCAACCCTAATTAACTTCACATTATACTCCAACATGCACCCATCTGAAATTATAAAAATACAAATCTTAAAACTTGGCAAAATTACATTTATACCCCTCAAAATGTATAAAAATGTGTTTTTTCTCTCTTTTTTTCTTTTTTTTTTTACCTAGAGATAGGTGCGAAACGTCACATGCAGCTAGAACGAGATCTTTAGAAGGCAATTTGGAAGTGAACTTTGCAGATTGGTCCACCGAAATTTGAGTAATACAGGACTCGACTTGAGGAATTACCGAACCGGTCCCAATTTCAAACTCAAACTCCTCGTTTCTCTCCACCAAACATCTCAAATTCAAATCCCCCTCTCTAACCAAGTAAATTTCATAGTTCACACCAACCAAAGACCCAACTGACGGAAATACCCCCGAGTCACTTCCTTCAACACTAAATCCACCAATCCCATTTCGCCTAATATCACCACCTTTCTCAGTTCCAACGTCATAAAACACTTTCGCGTAAAGACTCTTCCACGCAGAAAACTCCTCCAAAACAGCCCGGGGGTAAATCCGTAAATTCTCCACACTCTCCATTCCAAACTCCTCCCAAAACCCTCTAAACCAGTTCAAAACCCTCAACGCAGTCCCCTGCAGAGCCTCGCTCTCTCTCCTAAACATCTCCCCAAAGAAACACACAACTAACGGCTCCTCTCTCCTGCTCAAAACCCTAACCTCGCACCGGAGATCTCCCTCTTCTTTCTTCTGGAGGGAGAAGAGGGGTTCGGGGAGGCGGTGGCTGCGGCAGAAGCCGGAGAGGAGGTCCCTCGGAGGAGGGCCGCGCCAGGTCGCGCGAGAGTAGGACCAGGGCAGGGAGGAGAGGAGCGGGGAGGAGAGAGCCAGCTTGTGGGGCCCGTCTGGGAGTTTGGAGAGAAGCATCCTGTTGGGTTCGTTTTGTATGATTTTTTTTTGTTAGTTAGTTAGTTATGAAATGAATGGATAAATAAATAAAAAGAAGTGCGTGAATAGATAAAGAGACAAGCGTGTTAATAAGTATATAAAGAAATAAACAAAAAGTATATAAATAAATAATTAAATATATTAATGGGAATAATATGTAGATATATTAATTAATTACTTAATTAGATTGACCTGGATAAAAGCAGCCTAGCATGACATTAAGCAAAAAATAAATAATAGATAACAAATAACAAATAAACAAACAAATAAATAGATACAAAGCACTAAAATAACAATAAATTCTTTATTTCCCAAAAATTAAAATAAAATAAAATAAAATAAACAACCTGTAATAAGTGCACGTAGTAACATCCTTATAGAACAACCCACCGGCCCTCCAAGTATAACCTACATTTGCCAGGATGGCATTTCCGTAAATAGTTTGGCCCGACAGATAACTCGCCCTTTTATTCACCACCACATCGGAATCCGTGCCACATTCATACTCGTCCAAAGAAGAGGAAAGAAGGAATTGCGGAGCGGCGAAATGGAAACGCATTTCAGAGGAGGCCTTGCCTATATTCCTATAATTCAAATGATAAGCGCTCAATTAATACCCAAATTGGCCCAATTTTGCGGTAGTTGATGGTTAATTGAATAAATGTGTGAATTAGGATTCAATTTAGCATCAATTTAAAATAACTTAGTCTCAATTTAAACTTAATAGTCTCAATTTAAACTTAATTTACTCTCAATATTGCAATTAGACGCAAAACAAACCAATTTAAAATAAAAAAAACAAACATTACGGACCTTGAAATGAGAATATGAGAAGGATCATCAACTCCTAGCACTTTTGCGATTTCGTCCAAATAATACACATCATTTCTCAAATCTACCCTCAAATCCTTCACCCCTTCTTCCAGCTCAGCCGGAATTTCCAAAACCCGCACGGATTCCGATGCATCAGCCTGACAGCTCAGCAACGGCTCCACTGTTTCATTCCTAAACGGGTTTACATTCCAGACTGAAAATCCGGTATCTGAGCTAGAGAGAGAGTCTGACGCTCTGACGGCTTTGGAGACGAGAGAGAGGGTTGAAAGAAGGTCTGTCTCGCAATTAGGGTTTAGGGTTTTGCAGAGATTATTTATTTTCGTGTCGCATGTTGGGATTGAAGAAATTGGCACCGGACTGAAATGAGTGGTACTGTTTCTTTTTAATGAGGATTTTAAGTGGCCAACAAAAGGATGTAATGACGTGAGAAACTTCAAAAAACAGGAAAATAAAATATGAAAACATAGGTTAAAAGTTAGTTATAATCAAAGCTAGAAATATAAATTACTTGGTATTGTATTGAATAAAGTTACGAACCTCATCTGTAAAAAGGATGTTTAATCGCTTGATTAGCTCATCGAATGCCTCTTCTGGCGTGAGATTCTTCTCATTCTCTTGTAAACCCAACTGTTATTAAAAAAATATTATAATTTAAAATGTGACATTTACAAAAAAAAAGCCTCTGCATTATCGGAAACTGTAAAAGTAACCCTTTATCCTTGAGAAATACAAAATGCAACCCCTACAGTAGGTATATCTAATATAATTAAAAATATAAAAAATGCTTATACTACAAATGGAAAATTTGCAAAAATCCCCTGCATTATGCCTAAATTGCAAAAAAGCCCTCACATTATCAAAAAATGCAAAAACACCCTTCATCCTTCAAAAATTCAAACCTACCATTATTATATCCAATATAACTCAAAATTCAAAACTTAAACCCCTCAATCTTTGATAATTATATCTAACACAGTTAATACACAGAAATTAAATCGAACAACAAACCTTTTCCACTGCAATCTGAGCGGCGGCCTGTTCAGCATCCTTCTTCTTGGAGAACCTTCCGGAAGAAACAGTCAGATCCGGCAATTCCAAAACACACCGGTACTTGATCCGGATCTGGCGCTGAACCACCAGACCTGGACACAGGTTCTCGCCCGCGTCCGGTACCTCCTCGGTTCTGTACACGGCTTGTTGGGCGTATTTCTTGTGGATTATCGCCTTGGGCGTTGGTGGGGGATTCATTTGGTTTGATTTGGGGATGATTTGGATTTGGAGGGGGGAGATTCTTGGGGGGGGGAGATTTTGCTGCGGGAGAAGAGGAAAGAGGGGATTTTGGTTAGTTTTGAGAGGAAAGTTTCGGATTTTTTTGTGGAAAGAACATTCTTTATTAATTTAGTTCATAAAAGAAGGATGGAAATGAGGAATATTTTTTAAATGAAAACAAAATGGGAGGTTTATAATGCAATTTCCAGAGAAATAACTCTGCAGCTGGCAAAATCTCCTCAAAAATAAGGGAGAGTGAAATTATTTCCGCCCGTATCAGCTATTCAAACGATAAATTCATAGTAAATGGTGTTATTACACTAATTCATCAAGTGACTAATCATTAGTCACAAGAATATTCTTCAAAAATAAACAAAATGCAAGGTCTAAAACCAAAAGAATTGATCAACAAAACAAGCAAAATAAAAAACCATCTGTTCAACTAATGATCACTACACGATGCAGTGCAGCCACTGCGATTCAAAATTTCACATACAAATTAGACAAACTAGGGTTTAACACAGAGAGAGAGCTCCACCTAGAGAGAGAGAGAGAGAGAAGGAGAGCTCACACAATTTCGCAACGTGTACTAAAATGACAAACTGTTTCGATTCTCAAAAAATGAAGAATAAAAAAGCAAGAGCCAAAAGACGTCGCATCGGATCCATTACTTCATGAGAAAGAAATGCAAAGGACTCGGATCCGGGAAATGAAATCTCAGTATTTCAAATCACGGTTTATAAATTTCGAAATTATTCGAAATACCCAGTTTTGAAATGTTCATCATACAGTTTTAATGGTGTATATATATATATATATATATATATATATATATTTATATTTATACTTGGATATATTTTTTATATTTATAAATATAATTTTTTTAAAATATATCTTTTTATAATTTTACTATATCTTTTGTGTTTACGAAAATCTTATAAAAATAGAGATTTCAAATCAAGAGCGAAAATGGATATTCCAAGGTGGTTTATGGAAACTAGTATTTCAAATCATGGTTTATGAAAGCTCGGGATTTCGAATCGAGAGACAAAATCGGGCATTTCTCTCTGAGCGCTGGCTCACTCACTCACTCGCACACAAGGATGGCGATCAGAAGAGCGTTGAGAATCTCTGCGGTAATCTGCAGTTACAGCAGTTGGAATTCCATGATCTCAAGTTTGAAGTGTGGGTTCAGTTCCAGTACAATTCCGGCCCAATTGGAGGTCTGGTGATCCAATTTTGTTTGTTTTTTCATCTGTTTGAATGATTTTGTGAATTTTAGAGTTGTGGTGCTGATATTTATGATCAATTTAGTAATTTTTTTTGTTGTGTTTTAATTGTAGAATGTTGGGTTTATAGGCCTTGGAAATATGGGATTTCATATGGCGAATAATCTCGTAAAAGCAGGATTCAATTTAACAGTTCATGATGTGTGAGTATTTAACATTATTACACCGAACTTAAATTCAGAATACTTGAAAAAGGATTGTCTTTTTAATAGAAATGAGAATAATTTGAAGAAATTCTCACAAAATGGAATACCAACAAAAGAAACTCCACAAAAACTCGCAGAATCGAGCGATGTTATAGTCACAATGCTTCCTTCTTCTTCCCATGTAAATTTTATTTAAAATATTTTTCATATTCACCCTTGATTTCCTTAATAACTACATTAATATGTTATTACATCTATCTTATGATTTATTTTATTATTTTCTTAATATTTTTTAGGTTTTGGAGGTATATAAAGGGAAAAATGGTTTATTAGACGGTGAAAATGAAATAAGGCCTTGGTTGTTTATTGATTCTTCTACTATTGACCCGCAAACTTCCAGAAATATTTCTCTTCACGTCTCAAATCGCCAGTTAAAAGAAAATAAAGGTTTTTCATTTATTATATTATTTGATCTATTTTTTAAACAAAAAATTATGATTTTATTTATTATTTTTGACAGGTTATACAGAAAAACCAGTAATGTTAGATGCACCAGTTTCAGGCGGCGTTCCAGCTGCCCAAGCTGGATCTCTTTCATTCATGGTAATTAATTAATGAATTTGCTTATTTTTCTTTTCTGTCCCCTCAAAGTATTAGAGCCTTAATTAAGCCCTAATTCAGGCATGAAACACCATCTTATAAACGATTCCAATTAAAGAATATACTTTTTTCAGTGGCTTCAATTTTTTAACTAAATTTTTTAATGTTACTTAAATTGTGAAAAAAAAAATCAAAATTTTAAATTAATTAATTAATAATAGGTGGGCGGATTAGAAGAGGCGTATATAGCTGCTAAACCGTTACTTCTTTCAATGGGAAAAAACACTATTTATTGTGGAGGTTCTGGCAATGGATCGGTAAGTAAATAATATATAATTAAATATGATTATATATACATATATATGTTACATACAATATTATATATAATAAGTATTTCACGAGTTCTTTTTTTCGTAGTATATTTCAGATCATATTACAAGTAGAACACTTGTTGCCAAATATATCTTGTTTTTATTTATTTAATTTTCTAAAAAAAGTAGGAAGCAAGGGTATTTTTGTATTTCTTTGCTTTTTTCTGGATCAGGCAGCAAAAATATGTAATAATCTAGCATTGGCTATAAATATGCTTGGCGTATCAGAAGCATTTTCACTTGGCCAAAAACTAGGGATTAAAGCTGGTGTTTTAACAAACGTGTTTAATTCTTCAAGCGCAAGATGTTGGAGCAGGTAAATAAATAAAATTAATTAATTAAAACCCATTTAAAATAATAAACGTTCCTTTTTTTAATTATTATTTTCATTCTTATTGTCGGTTTATAACATTGCGTTGTGAGACAAATATACTCTTTCGTACTATTATGCCGATTCAGAGCTGAATACTAACACGCAAAATGGTGTATTTATTGCACTTCATTTAATTTTTATGTTTTTTTCATATCAAAAATTTATATATTTTATATCTGATTTTAATTTATTTTAATTAAAAATTAATAGTGACACTTACAACCCGGTACCAGGAGTAATGCAAGGAGTGCCTTCGTCAAGAAATTATGACGGTGGTTTTACTTCAAAATTAATGGTAAATTTGCAGATAAGCCCTCATTAAATTGTAAATTTACAAAGAAACCCTTGTAAATTTGTCATATTTTAATTATAATTAATTTAATTTAGGCGAAAGATTTGAGCTTGGCCATGGCATCAGCAGGCGAAACGGGTTTTAATTGCCCCTTAACTTCTTATTCTTATAACATGTATAATAATTATTTTATTAAAGATATCTAATTTTATGCATTATATTTCTTTTTCGTAGTTTTTTTAATTAATTTTTGTATTGCAGTTATAAGAAGTTATGTGAGGATGGATTTGAGAATAAGGATTTTTCGTGTGTATTTCGGCATTGTTATGATGGAAAAGATGAAAATTAAAATAATTTGTTAAGCACCTTATTATACAATCTGTGAATATTGTATTGACTATTAAGCAATATTTGTACTTTATTTTATTGATTTTTCTTATCTTATTTAGCAATATGGATAGAACAAAATCCATGAAAAAAAAATGGTATCTTAAGGTTGATTAGCCTAACAAAACAAAAGAAAAAAAAAGATCCAACAAGACAATTAGGTTAGGTTTATTGAAATGAAGCACAAATATCACAAAATTAATTTTTCATTTCATTTATTATTCATTTTTTTTTCAAAGAAAAGCTCTAAACATCAGAGCAAATATCTATACACGAATCAAAAAGAACAAATTTCATTTTATTTTCTAAAAAAGAACAATGAATTTCCTTTCAACCCTATTTACCCACATAATTAATATATCATAAAATGTAAGAATATAAACAAATATAGATAAATTAGTTGGTCATATGTCATGACTAAATAAATTGTCAGTTAAGTTGTGAACTTATGGGCTTTATTGCGCATTTGCATCAAGTTCTATTATTGATGTGTTTATGTTTTGTAAAATTTGATATATATCGTCTTCAAGTTCTGGTTCTTCCTGAAAAAAGTAAATTTAACATAAAAAAGTATTCGTTGAATTTATAAACAATCAAATAATAATGCGATTTTACAAAGTTGCTTTATATTATTTGCTTATAGAATCATTGTACTTTTGGTACCTAATAATGAGGCCATAAACACTTTCACCAATAAATAAATTTTCAAGTTCAAACAGAAAAAACTATAACTAAAACAATCAACTCACATAAAAATAGTTGATTAAAAATCCATCATAAAACTTCAAAGGGACATATTCTCTCATGTGATGCGCCATTCTGTACCCAAAAAATATAAAAGAGGGTTTATTCATAAATATTACAATCAAAAGTTACAAAATAATGAACCTAACAGTATGTTCTTTTCTAGTTACAGTGAGAGAGTAGACAATTCCCACTACATAAACAATTCAAACATGACATTTTACTTTCATAAGACTATACATGAAATATTAACTTTTTACAGGGGCCAAAATGAAATAATACGTGAAAATTAGGGTTTAGTTAATACCTTGGATGGAGAGAGAGGTACCAATAGCAGCGTACCAAAAATCGTACTATATTATGAGCAGCCCTCTCATTTAGGTTTTCGAACGTATTACCAAGCACTCCACATACCGATTTATATCTCTCGGCTGATTGACCAATATATTCTAGCCCTAATTCGTCCATCAGTATTTTCTTCAATACATATATCGCCACCTGTCAGAAAAAGAAAAAAAAGATGGTGTTATAGTCTAAAATCCCATGTTAAGTGCATTCATGATATTTCTAGTTTTACAAGGTTTACATGATAGTTTGATGTTTTTAGGTGTAGGCAAGAAATTTATTCCAAAAGAAAAAAATGGTAAATTGTAAATTCTGAATTGAAATACTTACCATACTTCAAAGTTAATTAATAAGTGAACAAAATATTAGCCACACTTTCCAAGCAAAAGAATTAAATTAATTAATAAAATACTTACGACTCTAGAAGTATCGCCGCCAACTTCAATGGTGCGTAAACACAACGGCACAATTTCGCTGTGTAAATAAAATAAAATCACCTCCCTTTGTTCTTCTCCTTCACCCTATGATAAAATTAAACAAATTATCCTATACTAATTCATAATTGAGGCGTAATTTCACAATTGGGGATTAAATTGATGCAAAATAATACAAAAAATTGACTTGAAAGACCAGTTTTACTAAATTATTAGAATTTAATTATACCTTAACAAGGCCGCCTATTACGCCCAAAGTACTAACTCTTAGAGCATCGATTTGTTTCTCTTTACTTTTAGTATTCAAAAATGGGTACAAAAAGATATGCAAATGAGCTGAAAAGAAAAGATAAAAATGTTGGCTAAAATTGGGTATAAATGAAAAAATTCCATTTTCAGAAATCCAATGGATAATTTGCATAAAAGCCCATTAAACTTACAGTGTAAAAAAGGTATTCTTGTTTTCGGATGTGCAGCTATACACTGCAAAATCAAGGGAAAAAAGAGTTGAGTGAACAAATAATTTGAAAAATTCAAAAGAAAATTTTGAAAACAGAAAATTGTCAAATTTGGAACCAAAAAAAATTTAATTTAATTTATTTTTACCTGAAGGAGAGTTACTGCACGATAAACTCTGAGATATTGATCCTCCGTCAGATTTGGTGGTGAGAGAAGTGGATACACTATAATTATCTCCTGAAATCATTATTATTATTATTATTATTATTATTATTATTATTATTATTATTCATGATGTTTGTATTAGAGATAATTATATGATTACCTGAAGGAGCGCTGTAACAATAGCAAATGATTGCCAGATAATAGGGCCCAAATAACTTAATATGTTAGTTCTCTGCAAGTTTAAAATGAGTTGATACTTATTTATTTATTCTCAAAATCATTTTTTTCTATATTTCTAAGTTTATCATAGAAAACACAAGCAGCAACTTTCAGCAAAGTAATATTACCTCAATCTACAAAAATAGCATAATAAAACAGAGTATAAACCAAAAAAAAAAAAAAACAACAAACAAAGGACTACCTTCAGAGATAAAATGGCACATCAAAATCTATAAAAATTCTCGCATAAAAACAACCAAAAATAACTGATCAAAGAAAACCAAGAAAAATCTCGACTTTTTCTTATTAAAAAGAGAGAGAGAAAAGTTACATACACAACACAGAGCCTTCATTGCATTGTCTCTAAGCTTCGGGTAGATCAAATCTTCTACCAGCTCATAAACCACGTCTATATCCGGTACCTCTATCGGAACCTCTACCGGTACCGGTACCTCTGTTTCTTCTTCTCGTATAGTCGCCAGATTTCTACTCCTCACTTTATTAAGCTGGCTGCTCCACGTGGCTTGATTCGATTGGCTCCGCATGGACTGATTCGACTGGTTGTTCCGCGTGGCATTATTCAATTGGCTGCGACTCGTTTGATTACGTGATGTGGCTTGATTCGATTGGTTAATCGGGTTCCAATCTAACGGAGGCGACGTCCATTCCTCCACCGCCACCCACGTCATTTCCTTCTGATTCGGCATCCACGCGGCCTGCGGATTCTGACTCCACGTGGATTGCTGCACTTGGTTCCACGTGGCCTGCGAAGCCGGGTTCCACGCGAACTGAGCCGAAGCGGGGTCCCATTCCCAAACTTGCTGATTGGTCCACGTGGTTTGGGTCTGGAGCTGCTGAGGACGAGGCGCGGACGCGGGCGGAGGCCGGTTGGATGACGCGGGCGGCGGACGAGGTGCAGGCGGGCGAGTTGAGGCGGAGGAGGAGGAGGAATTGATCTGACGGTAGGATGATGTTACAGGCGGCAAGGGTTTCCTACGAGGCATTGTTGATGGAAATCGAAAGATGAAGAAGAATGGGAGATTGATTGATTAATGGAGGTCTGTATTAGTATTATTATTATTTGGATGGAGAGCGAAGCGAAGCGAAAGAGAAGAGAGGGGAATTAGCTAGAGAACCGTTTAAAATGGAAGAGGGCCCGCATGTCAGAGGCTAAATTAGGAAAACTGTATCTGAAACTGGTTTGGTGTGGTGTGGCCAATGGAGAGAGGACAAGTCGGTGAGGTGAAAACGTGGTGGGTTATGATTGGTGCGGATGATTTTGTTTATGATTTGAATTTGCATGGAATGGAAGTAATTGTTGATTCGGGATCAATGTGTGTTTTGGTTAAAATAGAAGGAAATTTTAATTTGAAATCAAATAAATGATAGTAATTTGTTACTTTTGTGTCATTTCTGTATGATTCCATTTTCTCTCAAGATAACAACATTATTCTTAATAACATTACAAATATTTTGGCACATGCAATCTTATAAAACACATATTTAACAAAATCTCTCGGCTCTCAAATATGGTTGAACAAAAAAATACAAATATTTTATTAAATAAAACAAAATATAATTTATTACAATCATCAAAATCGCACAATACACCAGAAGCAAAAAATGCAAAACGTTTATTAAAAGAAAAAAACTTCAAAATAAAAAAAAAATTAACAAATCAAATCGCAATCAAGCCATTTGAGACAAGTCACGACCTTAACCAAATCCCCAAGTTCTCCCTCACAATTCCAATTGCTCCGACTCGAAAAACAATATCGCCTCTCAACCCACTTTTCCTCAACCCTACAATTCTCCCTTCTCAGTTCCTCTCAAATCTCCTTGGTTTCAAACAGGTATGATAAGGGAGAGGGATGTGAATCTGGTATCTATTGGGTGGGCCCACCCATGAAATTATAAAGTAATTTAGAGATTTAAATTTTTCATGGGGAAAATTAAAGAAAAACTATTTTTTTGGTTGCGTTGTGACAGGTTTAAACATACAAGTAGCGCAATGCCTCTAATCCTACAAGAATAAAAAAAAGTAACAAATTAATCATTTTTTTTTAGCATTATACATTTTGAGCTGAAATTACATTTATTTTATTTTATTTTATTTTTATACTTGGCTGAAATGGATCTCAGTTTGTTGTAGGGGTGTACAAAAAAATCTTCAACCCGTCCAACCTGAACCGACTAACCCGTTTTTTGTGGGTTTGAGAGTTATTAGGTAGGGTCTGGGTTTGAATTTCGAATAACCCGGTTTTAAGGATTGGGTTCTAGTTTTGAATTTGAAAACTCAAGTTAACACAACCCAACTCGTATACTTCAAAATTATATGATTAAAACATTATGTTCTAACCAAAAGGACCAAAACACGATGATGCGGCACAAACGAAGGGAAATTTTCGATAGAAAAAAGGGGAAGGGAAAGGGAAAGGGAAAGGAAATGGGATAAAAAGGATAAACCACAATTCATAACAAATTATTGAATTGAATTTAGAATTACATTTCTATAGTTATTTGATTCATTACAAGGTTTTTAGTAAATTGAATTCAGAATTACATCTCTTTTGGATGTTTTTAGTAAAACTTCAATTACATTTATAGGATGTCTCACAATGAGGAGCTGTTAAAACTAAATGAGGAGGAGGTGTTCAAGTGATGAGGAGGTGTTGAAATTGAATGAAGAGGAGGTGTTCAAGTTTAGTGATGAGGAGCTATTGAAGTTGAATGATGAGGAGGTGTTCAAGTTTAGTGATGAGGAGGTGTTGAAGGCTGAAGAGGATATTCTTAATTTCTATTGCCGTTATTTATAATTAATAATTCCCTTTTTTGAATCTTTATGTTTATGGAAATCTAAATGGTTGGCAAATAGATCTACTACATGCATAAGTGTGATTTTCTGTTGACTTTTAGGTTATTTTGATGTTTGTGGATAGCCGGCTGTGCTAATTAACAAAAATTAGAATAAATGTAAATGAAATAAACTATTAATAAAGAAAAGAAAAGTAAATCAAATAAAGTACTGAAAATAAGAACTTGTTTACGAAGATCGACTGAGAAGATGCGTTAGCTGTAACCATCCATTCACGAGTGTCTACGTTTTCGTGTATGCCTTTCGGCTCCTTGATTTCACTAATCCAAATAACATATTTTACGACAACTCGAGTCGATGATTGTTTTACAAACACTTAGCGATAGTCGACAAAACTTAAAGTTGATCTCTTTCAATAGTTACAAACAATCATCAAACTCAATTTCACTTTTCTCTCATAATTTTTCTCATGAATATTGAATAATTTAAGTAGACAATTAGAAAGAATTCTGGACTTGATTTTGCTTAATAATAGTTGAAATTGTGAATTGGTAATTATCTCACTTTTAAAGAGAAAAAAAATCCCTGCAAAAATGAAAACTGCCGAGATCTGTTCGAACGGGCTAATGGTCCGCTGAACGGATCACCTAATTCATTTATTTCTGACAGCTGTCTATTCGAACGGAGGAATGTCATGTTAAACAGTCAGAATTATTTCTATATATAACAGTTCGAAAGGAATGATAACCTGCTTGAATAGACAATAGTCACAATAAAGATTATTGAGTGTCCTTATTGGGCCGTTTGAATGGATGGTGATTCCGTTCGCCATCTGTTCGAACGGACAATTGTCCAGTTTTATATTTTTATTTCTTTCTAAAGTTTATTTATATTATTCAAAATTGAAGTGATTTTACTACTATTTATCTTGTAGAATTATTCAAGTCTTGCACGTTTTGAGTGCGAGCTTTGAATATGTTGAATCGTTCTTCATTTCTTTGTTAGTCTCTACGTTGATCGTATTTCATCATTTCTTTATCGTTCGCAATTAAATGTTCTCGTGCGTCGCCTTGAACTAATTTATGTTATTCGTATACAATAGAAACTCAAATAAAATTATTAGTTAGGAAATGTTTTGAAATCATTAAACATGGAACAACAAATCTAGCATATAAGACAATCATATCAATATATATCTCACAAATAAAGTTCAGATTTTTATGAATCAAGATCAAAGAAGTGATACAAATTTTATTAATTGTGCTAAAAGTGGTATCATTCAAAATTTAAAAGTGGTATCATTGTGCTAAAAGTAATATCATTTAAATTTTAAAAAGTGATATGATTCAAAATTTAAAAGTGGTATCATTAAAATTTTAAGAAGTGGTATCATTCAAAATTTAGAAGTGGTATATTATTGTAATTTAAAAATGGTATCATTCAAATTTTAAAAAGTTGTATCATTCCAAATTAAAAAGTAATATCATTCTCATTTCAAAAATTATTATTCAAAATTTAAAAGTGTGTGATGATTTAGCGTGTACAGAGTAGCATGTGGAGTTCTTTTACTCTGTCTTTGTCTCATTTGAGGTGAAAGGCAGGTATTGAGAGGCCCAGAATGGTGTATAGAGACGACGTCTTCAGATTTCCTTCATCGACAAAGTAGAACGAGTAAGACATTTATAATTATTTTAAATTTAATACTATTATATATATATAATTGTGTATACTATTGGATGATTTTGTTTAATAAAGTAAATATCGGATGAATGAGTTGTGTGAGCATTATTTTATATAAATAATCTAAAAGATTAAAATATACTCTGTTTGACCTAATTTATTACTCTACATAATAGAAATAAGCTAAAAGAAAATGTAACTTTGTAATTATTAAATTCAAAAAAAAGACTGGTGGTCCATTTGAACGGATCATATAAATGGTAGAAAATCATATTCTAAACGACTAATTCATTTATTTCTGACAAATGTCTAGGAATGCAATCATATTCATATACTTGTAGGTATAGAGAACAAGTATGCTATAGATATTATTAACACGTAGTACATGCACTGGTACTACTATATGTCTAGTAATTATTATTAATCTAATTTTGTCTCAGTTAGTTAAAATTTTCTCTTAATTAATCTAATTAATTTTTAATGATGGTGTATTGATTATGATTTGTGGACCAATTACGCAGATTTGAGCGGGAAGCAAGGAACGTAAGAAAAATCCGAGGTATTTTTGATAAGATCATGGATCTCGTCCCACCGGCCAAAGAGGATGAGCAGTGGGGCAAGTACACAAGTTTGCTTCTCAAATATGTCGAATTTGAGGAGTACGGTACATTGGATATTTTTAGGGCTCGAGAATGTTTCGGGTATTTCTTATCTTTTCTTTTTCAAATCTGTCATTAGGATGCTATTTTATTTTATTTTTCTTTTTCAAATCTGTCATTAGGATGTTATTTTATTTTTTATGGGACATACCGCCGCAAGTTTACCTCGTGCAGCAAATCTGGATCCAAGCAAGTTCAAGATTTGGCAAAAAAATCAACGAGGCTCGTAAAATCTGGATTTCTCTTTGACAATCGCTCCAAATGACGAGGTACGGACATTAGTATTTATTATTGAGTACTTCTTGAATGCACCCAATTAATAAGAGTCGTTCAATCAAAGTAATCTATAAAGTGTGAGAGGAATGCGTCCCCGAGCTCACAAGGCCCGATCCATATGGGAGAAAGTAGTGTGTGCTAATTACAAGTAAGTTTATCTTGTAGCAAAATGCATATCTTATTTTTAGCATGTACTTGATCAGTTGTGTAATCACTATGAGTTAAAAAACTTGAAGATGATGTGTGAGAAAAATCTAGACAGCAAGAAGATTATAATTAATCAAGGATGTCACGAATTTGTTTGAGTTGATTGTTATGCATAATCTTGAAACGGTCTAAGAAAATGCATCCATTTTTTTTTTGTGGTTTGTGATAAATTGTTTAGGAGACAACTAAAGTGATTTTTTTTGTTATAAATGTATTATATATTATATTTTATGAAGATTCTAGTTTGAGTGTATATCGTTGTTCCCTACTTCCAGTCCCCCAAAATTATTAATGCATAAGTAGTGTCAAACGACAATTCAGCCATATTTTTTTATTTTATATTGGCGCTAATTTTGTGCGCCTATATTGGAGATGTTAGATCTTGTGTTTTAATAAAATCATGGGATCTGATACCATGTTAATATTTAGAGTAAAGAGAAAAGAATTGAATAGTATAATGTTTAATTAAAATATTACAAGTTATGACTTATTTATATTAAGTAGGATTAATTTAGCTCCTTTATTAACTAGTAGTTAGAACAAATATATCCGTTCATTAGCTAAATGTTCAATTCTTAATTTACTACTTAATTAGTCCGTTGTATCTAATACTCTATCATATTCCTAAAATTATTCACAAATTCTAATTAATAGTGGTTTGTACTTTTTTTAGCATACGCTTGAGTTGTGTTATCACTATGAGTTAAATATCTTGAAGACGATGTGTGATCAAAAGCTAGGCGGCAAGGAGAATACAGTCGAGAATGTCACGAAGTTGCTTGAGTTGGTTGTTGATCACAATCTTGAAACGATCATGAGAAAATGCATCCAATTTCTAAGTCAATATGTTACATCATCTGTTAATGCCGTATGAGATGAACTTCCAAATTTCTTGAGAATAACTCTGAAAGAAGGATGAGATATCAAACAGCATATGTTTTCACTTTTCTGGTATATATTCCAATTTAATTCCAAGCTTGTAAAATTTAATATTAACAATGGACTAATATCAATAACACGCATAAAACATACAAACTCACTATCACATACAAACTCTTTAAAATTGACAACATAGTTCTCTGTATACATCATTTTTTTTATTAAAAAAAGGGGACATAGCATTTAGTAGCCACTATTACATACCAGTAATTAATTGAACCATAGACGGGCACATATCTAACTTATTGCCAAAGAAATATATTCAAGTATTTTATTGAACAAATTAATTAGCATATCAGACATACAAGGAGGCATTGTATTTAATACATACATGATTTATATATGTTTCTAAATGTCCTCAGATAGGGCAATATGCTGATGATACAGTCATCTTTGTAGAAACTCACACTGAAAATCTCAAACTTGTTTCCTTCACGCTGAAACTGCTTTGTGAGATAACGGGACTGTCCATAAACTAGGATAAATCTGCATTTTTTCCTATTGCGTTACCCTAGCATCTACACCCAACGATAGCATCAATATTGCGGTGCAATAAAATGACGCTTCCGAGCACATACCTGGGTTTTCCCCTTTCGTTGAAGAAGGCAAAGAAATTTACATACTTGCCTCTAATCAACAAAGTAAAGGGGCGGATTGCTTCCTGGCAAGGTCGTTTCCTCTCAAAGGCAGGCCGAATAACCCTCATTAACGCAACACTCAATGCATTGCCGATTTTTACAATGCAGTCAATGAAGCTACCTAAATGGGTCATCGTGCAATTAGAACGTCTTCTAAGAGCTTTTCTGTGGAAAGGCCAATCTGAATGCAAGCCGGGTAGCTGTCAGATCAGCTGGAGGAAGGTTGCACTCCCAACAGCTAATGGGGGACTCGGGATCAAAAATATCCAAACCCAAAATGATGCCCTCCTATTGAAGAATTTGTGGAAGCTGGATAAGGATGAAGATAGTCGTTGGAGCTATTTCATTCACTTATTATATGGGACAAGCAATGTCGCTCAGCTGGAGGAAGTGCATCCGCAGAGACTTTCGTTTTTCATGACCGAGCTTCGAGACTTACTGCCCGCTTATAACACAAGTACCTCTCGTAGGGCACCAGACGAGGTCACATGGAGATGGGACAATAAAGGCACTTTCTCATCTAAATCGGCCTACAATTTTCTAGTTAATCCTGGAAAAAAATACGAGTGGCGAAGAGCACTTTGGAGAATCAAAGCCCCGCAAAAGATTAAGTTCTTTCTTTGGCTTTGTTGCCACAGCAGAGCCAACACAACTGATATCCTCAGGAAAAAAGGATGGTCACATAACGATAAATGTAGCCTTTGTAATGCAACAATGGAAACAAGAGATCACCTCTTCATGGATTGTTCATACACGATTGCAACCCGCAGGTTGGCTCAACGATATGCATCAATAGACATAGCTACTACTGTCGGATCAGACTTCATTGCAAGCTGGCTGACTAGAAGGAAACTTCTTTCGAAAGAAGCTAGAAAGAAATGGGAAGCTATGTGGGCCGCTATAACCTGGCACATATGGAAAAAGCGCAATAATCGCATTTTTAACAACCTAAAGAGGCCGCTGCTAGTTGTTGCAAAGAAGGCTTTAGAAGATGCAAATCTCTGGATAGCAGAGTGCTAATCAAGTCTCTTCTGTTAGGATTAGTGCCTCCGATAAAATATTAGACCCACCAAGTCTTGATTGTACTAAGCTACTGTAAATTACTTCTTTTTATTTAATTCAATTCTGAATAGTTGCATTTTGCAACTATTCCTTCAAAAAAAAAGAAACATATATAAATTAGAATATATTGCTTTCACTCACTCTCTCTCTCTCTCTCTCTCTCTCTCTCTCTCTCTCTCTCTATTTTTTTAATCCTCCATCATAATCAAGAACATTGATTCAAGCTTCAACAACGCAAGGAGATTTTTATCACTTTGAGGTTTGAGAAACTTGTGGTACATAGGGATTAAGACCCAAACAATCTCAACTCCACAACCATTTCTTCTTTTCTCTAAGTCTAAATCTATAACAGCTCAATCTTACTTCAATATACACCAAGTTGTTACATGAAATTTCAATTTAGTATCAATTGCGGCATCCATAAGTCAATTGTCACTCGTGAATTAGGAACATATATGGAGATTGTGAATAGATATTCTGCACTCAAACATGTATAAAGATATGCATGAGTCAGAAGAGGAATGAAAGAGAAGAATGATCATTGGAGATTGAAGACACACTTAATGAACAACTTTGTTTGTGACCAATTGGAGGAGACGTCAAGATAAGAAGAGGAAGCATGCTTTCATGAAGAGAGAATTAAGGATACGTGAAAAACTCATTTTAGAAGGGCAGACGGCAAGACGAAATAACGTCTGACCCCTCCGTTACCGAACATTGACCGGTGATATGAACCAATCTTAAAACACATACTAGAGTCATAAATTTAATAAGACCAACCCGTTGGAAACTTTTAAAAGGAGCCTAGCCAAATTCTCTCACTCTCGCTCTCTCCACATACCCATTTATATCACTCGGCTGTTTGACCAATATGTTTTAACCTTAATTCGTCCATTAGTATTTTCTTCAATACATATATGGCCACCTGTCACAAAAATAAAATGAAAGGTTGTATATTATAATCTAAAATCTTAATAACGAACTGATCAAATATAACTATTTCCATAAGCAATGGATCAATTTTTTTTTTTTTTTTTTTTTTTTTTTTTGCATAGGTGAAGCAAAAATTGAAGGATAATTTGGCATTTTTGCAAAAGATACAAAAATTATAGAACTTAGCATGATTCCCATGAAAACTGTATTCTTGATATTTATAATGGTATATAACTATATATGATACTTTGATGTTTTATAGGGGTACGCATGAAACTATTCCAAAAGAAATAAATAGTAAATTGGAATAGCAATCATACATCAAACCGAAATAAATAAACAAACAAAGTACTAACCATACTTTCCAAACAAAATAAATACATTAATAAATAAATAACATACTAACAACTTCGATGGTGCGTAAAAACAACGGCACAATTTCGACCGTTTAAACTGCGAGAAATGGCCCATGTGTCAGATACTAAACTGGGAAAAACATATATGAAATCGGTGTAATGTGAAATATCCAATCAAAACTAACCACGTCAGTTAAATTATAATGTGGTGAGTTATAATTGGTAGTTCTTTGTGAACTAGGTTCATGTAAATAATATACTTGTAGACTCATAGTTGAACATGAACTAAGTACTGATCTAACAAACATATTCCGTTCTTCTATGAAAAGTTCTCTGTGGCGATTTGTGCAGCTAATTTTTGTTTGTACTTCATTTACATGAAAGTAATTGAATCATAATAAAATGTGTTTCTTTGATAATAAAAGGAAATTTTAATTGAAAAACAAATAGATATTAACAATTCGTTATTTTTGGACCATCTTTGTATCATTCAATTTTATCTCCATATAGCAACCGCATTATTATTTTTATTCAGAAATAATAAAACGCCTATATCATACATACAAATATTTTATTAATTAAACAAAAATATAAAATTCTGCAATCAACAAAATCATACAATACAGACAGAATTAAAAAAAATGCAAACATTTACCAAAACAAAAAGCTTCAAATCCTATACCTTCAAAATTAAAAATTAAAATAAAAAAGCTAATTAACAGACCAAATTGCCATCAAGCCATTTGAGACTAGGCACGACCTTCATAACCAACCCGCCAAACTCCTCACCCTCAATCCGATTCCCCTGCAATTCCAATTGCACCAATCCCATCCCTTCGAAAAACAATACCGCTTCCCAGTTCTCCTCAACCCTGCAATTACCCCTCCGCAATTCCTCCAGAATCCCCTTCGTTTCAAACGGGTAAGACAAAGGAGAGGGGCATAAATACCTGGTTGTGTCTACTGTGTGGGCCCCGATTAAATTGTAGGATAAATCGAGGGCTTTTAGAAAATTTAGTTTTTTAAGGGGGTAAAGTGAAGAAAAGCTCTTTATTTGGTTGTGGCTTAGGTTTAGACAAATAAGTCGCTGCAAGGCCTCCAATCCTACGGAATGAAAAAATTAATAATAAATATTTTGTCTTTTTTGTTAATTATAATTTTTTAGCTTAAATTGTATTTTTTTTTTGTTTAGTTTGTTTTATATTAAAACCTGAAATGGATCTGAGATTGTTGTGACTAAGATCAAGAGCTTGAACCCATAATAATCTCTCTGTAAATCCGATTCGAGTCAGGGGGGTTTTCGTAATTTTCATACATGTTTGGGCCAATTCGAATTTATCAAACTTGCAACAATACTTCATTATTGACTCTTTACTACAAGTCAACTGCCCAAAATAAATAAATAAAATAATAAATTAATTAATAATAAATTAATTTGATAGAATTTTATTGAATAATTAATACCTGATTGAATAGAAGTAGACTTATTTCATCTTCATAATATCTCTTGTGGGGAGGGTCTAATTTTATTAAATCATTAAATAGTTTTAAAGCTTCTTCCAAATAAGAGTTTCTTTCAATTGAAGAATTCTCATTAAATGTTATCGAATTATATGCAGCCAAAAGCCTAGCTAATGACAACTTCACAAATTTACTACAAAATAAAATGAAATAATAAATAAATTGCAATTCATAAATAACAAGATTACTGCAAAATCTACAAACTTTGCTAATTTCAATAAAAATAATAATTAAAAAACAAACCTGTCTTCTTCAGATTCAGCCAACTCCTTAAAAAGTGCAATTTCATCCGACAAAGCATTCAAATTCCAATTAGATCCTTCTGTTACACTATTTTCCAAATAATTAAAATCAGGAGGGCCTTCCTGTAAATTATCGCACTTTTCTGGACAATTCCACAAAAATGGCTGCTCAAACCAATCCCCTTCCTTTCTTTCCTCTATATAATTCAACTCCACTTTAAATTTCAAATTCTCAAAATAATCCGCATTTATTTCAAAATCACACTCTTTCAAACTCCCAAACTCTTCACCAAAAATATTTAAAAAGTTTAAATTCGTCGTCCAAACCTTCGCTTTTTTCGAATTATTAACCAAAACAGGCTTCCAAGTAAAATTTCCACTAGGTATTAAATTTCCATTTGCCTTTATTTCCGAACAATTCACACCATCAATTTCCCGGTCGAAATAAAGAACAATTGGGAAAGTTTCAAATTGGCCCCTAGATTTAATAAAATTCTCGATTTTCGACCCTTTAGAAGGCCATGAAGATATTAATTGGGGTTTATTATTGTTATTAATATTATTTGAAATTGAAATTTGATCTAAAAGCCATAAATGGTAAAACCAGCCACTTTGATCGCTCGGATCCGTAAATAAAGCTTGTCTCACAAGTTCAAATTCTTCTAATAAAATATTCTCTTTTTCAGTAAAGCCCTCCAATTTTTTCTTTAGCAATGAAGATAGAAGCATACTGCAAAATTAAACAAAATAAAATAAATCAATCAATCAAAAAAAGGAAAATAAAATCAAAACAAGGGAGATGTAAATTATGGATGAATGAGAAATATAAAATGGAACTGTTCAAAATAGCTTTTTTCCATAGTTTCTAGTTTAAAAAAAAATTTGAGATTATTAAATAAATTGAAAGTAAAAAAAGAAATTTATTTCTTTACCTCCTATTGTGCCAAGCGGAATAATTACTGAAATTAGTATTAATCATATCCATTGTGAATTTAAGCTCCTCTTCTTCTGAAACATCCTTCAATCTAGCTACAAACCTAAAAAATAATTAAAGAAAATATTTGTAATTAAACAAAACTGGTCTAGTTTTACATTAATTATCACCTCAGTTGTTAAATAATTTTCAACTGATAAATCTCAATTTACCCGTATTTTGATATTAAAAGAAAAACAAGCCACAAAAAAAAAATAGATTTACAAAATTAAAAAAAGGGGAAGCCTAAAATTGAGCCCTAATTAAATTTTTTATGTAAATATGCCTCAATTAGTTCAATTTTGCATCAATTATCACCAAAATTATGAAATTACATTGAACTAATCCTCATTTTAGCCTAGATCACCTAATAAACCTCAATTTACCCTAATTATACAACTAAACAAAAATCAAGCCAGAAAAACTAAATTAAAAAAAAAAAGTAAAACCTTCGGTAATTCCAACCGTGGAAATTTCGCGCGTCAGCCTTCAAAAGCATATTTAATAATTTAAATTCTTGATCGAAATTAGCCGGTACCAATTTTTGCCCTAAAACCCATTTCCTGTGGTACCAGGCTCCGTACGATTTGGGGTTCCTTCTCAGAGCCAACTCAACCTTCGTTATGTTTACAATATATATTTAACGAAATAATATATTTATAGGTAAAGTTCTCAAATAAACCCAAATAAAATTCAAATTCATATAAATATACAAAGGGAGCATATTTAATATAAATATATAAAGGGAGGATTTTACAATTCTAAGTTCATCCTGAACTGCTGATTGGATAGATTCTGGATCGACGATATCCTTTAAATTATGCTGAAATGCGAGTTTTCTATAGTTCCAAGCTGTATAGACCTCTGGATTGACCTCAATTAACTTGGAGCTCGCCAAAAGAGCCTCCTTTGTGTATCTAAAAAGCACAGAAATTAATGCAAAAGAGGAAAAGCTTAGTTCGTAGAATACAAATGGTGGAAAATTCACTTTGTATTTTAGGTAATTCTCTAATAAAATGCCATAGAAATTGAGTGTTTGTCCACTTAATAAATGGAACAAGAGCTAAAAAACAAGTAAAAACATCATACATGTGATTGTGATGGAAATTGAGAAGCTGAGACTGGAGTTCCCTGAGCCGAGCGGACTTCGCCTCCGCCGCCGCCGGATCCTCTTGCTTCGCCGGTTTCCTCGGTCTCCCGTGCATCCTTTACTCCCTTGCGATTCTTCTCTCTCGTCTCTCCTTCCTTCTCAGTCCAGATCGAAGGAAGAATTTCACATTTATATCGTGTTTATATCCTTCCAACTTACAATATCATATTTATAGCCTTCTGTATTTTGGTAAATTTAACTTAGGAAGGGAAAATTTTCTGGGCTTTTTATTTTGATTTCTTTTTTTTTTTTGGAGAGGGAATTGGGCCGGAAGAAGTAGTTGGGTTGAAACTTGGAATTTTTTTTTTATTTACTCATATTAATTAGTTTTTACTTAGGAATGTAAATATTTTGTAAAAACACTTTTTTATGGTATAGAAAAGGTTGGAAGGGGGATAATACAAGCTCTATTGAAAATTTCTCAAAAAAAAAAAAATAATATCATATTTGCCCTTCTAAAAATGAAAATATCATATTTATTCTTACAAAAAGTAAAACCTATCAAATAGATAACTGAAAAGGTTAAAAATATATGGTGGATGATGTGAAGAGATATTTGAACGGGTGGTGCGAATATTTTCTCTTAAATTTAATATTAAATTTAATATTAAATTTAATATTTTCTCTTAAATTAAATATATTGTATTATTATAACTACCATTCATAATAATTAAGTTTATATTATTTTAACATAGGCGGTTACATTGAATCAATATGTTAGTATTTAAATTGTTGAACTAGATCCTGAGTTTGATAATTAAATCAGTAAGTCAGTGCTTAAATGTCATGCCAACTTCACAGCTCTCACCCTAAAAGCATGAAATGTCCTGCCGTATCTTATCTCGCACTATTCTGGTCTGCACAAACAAAATGCATGACAATTCTCACCTTAAATGCATGAAATATCTCACACTATCTTGGTTGCATAAAAAAAGCATGAAATTTCTCGTGTATAACTTTCTGTTAAACACCTAAATATAGTAAAACTCTAATTAGTGTTGAATAAATACAATTTATTTACATTGTATTACCAGTTATTGTTAGCTTAATCAATATCATGATAATAATAACTATTATTATTCAATGAGATATTGGAGGAAACTAACGTAAGGACTATTCTGTCAGACGGTGATATCTACTCTCATGGTAATTAAGTCTTTAATATTAATTTAAATTATAGATATTTTTAATCACCAACTTTCCAACACTTTCATTTGTTTCATTTATCTATATTCTTTTTCTGAAAGAATGTAATCGCAGATTTTCAGAAGCAAATCTGAACCACCGATTATATTGTTGGGTATCAATGAGACACTATTGTTAATCATTCTGCATTGGTTCTCCTCAATTTATCAATGTCGGGTATCTCTATTGATTCAATACGATAATTGAATAAATTAAGTAAATTCAAAGATTGATTTGCTAACTTCTTCATTCTTCGATATTATGAGTTAATTTCAAATCAACTCATAATATAATATAATATAATATAATATAATATAATATAATATAATATAATATAATATAATATAATATAATATAATATAATATAATATAATATAATATAATATAATATAAAGTTTCATTCACAATTTGAGTATGGAACATGAAAGAATATAAGTAATAACTTTGTTAAAAGAATCAAAGAGAATGGTTAATGATCTACTTAATAACCTTATGAATAATAACTGATTCATGACCATAATCCAAGTTTGCGTTTGTACTCCTAAAATTAGTAAATTTTTTTTATCTATTCTCTTAATTTGTTTATATTATCTTTTCTTTACATCAATAATAAGAGAAAATTTTGAAAAATATAAGCGAGAGAAATTAATGATGCTAACATAATATTTGAAAGAGAAAATAAACTATTTAGGAGAGAAAAATATGGTGAATTATAGGAGAACCTAAGCGAGAATTTCATATACATCATTACAAAAACTCGAAATATCGTATTTGTCATTGCAAAATGTTGACATATTATATTTGTCATTACAAAAACTCAAGATGTTATATCTGCCATCACTAAACTAAAAAAATGTCATAATTGCCATTGCAAAATGATAAAAAATATATAAAATTTATCCTATTAAAACTTCAAAAATATCAAATATACCCAAAATCTTAAATCTTCGTTACATTTTAATTAATATAACCAAAATAAACTAATCTAACTTTCCTTCACTAATATAAATTCATATTCTCTTTCAACCTAAACCTTTCTCCCATTTTGACATTATCTTCCTTTCATAAACCTTTCTCCCATTTTGTCCATTTATCTCTTTAGAAATGTTAGTCCAAAAATAAATTGGAATTGAAATGAATTGATTCTTCTTTTAAATAAAATTTTCTCTCATATCAAATTAATAGTTCTCATGAAATCAAGACTTGAATTAATAATTAGGATTTGAACATTTCTCATCATTTAACGATTTAGATTATTTGGATGATATGATCTTTTAAGAAAAATCAAAAGGAGATGAAAAATAATGGATTGGGATTGATTATATGGATTAGTGCGTAAAAACATGTTGACTAAGAATTCAGTGAATGAATTAGGGCGTGAAGATAGGATTAGTAAGGAAGAAGATCATTATGCAATTTAACCACATAGTTTATGCCTTGAGTTGTACCAACTAAGCAAGACGAGTTTGACGAGTTTGTTGATCGATGATCATGTTTGCTCTGCATTAGTAAACTTGCCCAATAGGTACTGAGATTGCTAAACTTGACAATGGACCAGACCTGAACATGAGAGAAAAATATTATAAAAAACAAAAAAAAAACAATTTATTTTTTAATTTATTTAGTGCACCCAGGCTCAATAAAAGGACAATTTTTAATTTATCAGTGCACCTTAGCTCATCAGAAGACAAATTATGTTCTCAACTATCACATAAGTTACAAACACACTCATCCCAAACAACCCAATAAACAAAAATAAAAAAAATGAACAATCTAACCAAAACCCTAAACCCACCAGAGTCAAAACCGTAATTCCCCCCTAAAACCCGGCTACTTCGCCCGGCAACGGCGCGAGCTCATTCTTCTCAAACCGCCCCTCATCGTAAAACCCCGCTCTGACAACTCTCCCACCGAAAAACCGTCCGTCCAGATCGACCAACGCCTTGGTCGCCTCCTCTGACCGCTGGAACTGGATGAAGATCCGAACTGCTTCCTCAACAGGATAATTCGGCGCGGTTATTTCGAAAATGAGGACGCGGGTGACTGTACCGTATTTCGAACATTCCGATGCCACCTCGTCTTCCAGCTCGTCGTCCACCTCACCAGGTCCCACCTTGAAATGAAAAAGAGGGTGTTAATTAATAAATAAATGGGTTGTTTACGAAAAATCAAGGAGTTGACTTGAAGTATTTGTTTAGTACTATTTTAAGAAAAATCCCAAGAAAACATTGAAAACACATACCATATTCCTTAACAAAACGACTCTCGTCGGAGTCCCCTCAAACCTCACCCCGCCACCGCCAACCTTCCCCTTCTTAACCTCCCCAGCATTAACAATAACCCCCGCTCTCCTATCAGTCTTCTTGGCGACGAGCGGGGCGGTGATGCCCTGCTCATCTTTGCCCAGCCCCTGCCCCTCCTTCCACCCCATCTTCGCCATCATTCTCTGCGCCGCCGTCATTTGTCCCCCCGCGCCTAGGCCTAGCCCCGCGGATCCCGACTTGCCTATGCTGAACCCCCCTGACGAGTCCTCCTTTTCCTGAACATAACAGATGTTGAGTTATTTGGTTATGGTTTTAGTTTAGAGGATAATTCTAAACTCACTAACGGTTGACTGTTTCACTAACTCACTCGCTGATATTTGGGGCAAGTAGTGGGATTGTTGGTGGAGAAGTTAGTGGGTGTAGACTTATCTTTAATTTAAACACATGATTTGTGTATAAAATAATAAAAAATATATAAATTTTGGCAATGACGTAATAATGTATTGTATGTAATAGATGTATTGTATCTATAAACTTATTTTTCTGAATTGTCGTATCGGATGCACAGAACGGAAGTTGAGCATGAGTTTGTAACGATTCGTGATATTTATTGATTAATAAATGATTGTAACTATATGTAAATTTATTTATACAATCAAATAAATTGAAATTGTATTTTATACCTGGGGTGGTGAAGTAGACCTTTGTCTTCCCCCGCTACTCATGGCTTGTCTTCTCCTCCAAGCTTCCTCGCCCGAAATATTCAACCCGCCACCTCCCCTTCTTTCTCTCTCCTCTTCCTTCTCTCTCCTCTCCCTCTCTCTCTTCTCCCTCTCCTCCTCTTCCCTCCTTCTCCTCTCAATCTCTCTCTTCCTCTCCGCCTCCGCGGCCAACCGCTTCTTCTCTCTCTTAAACTCCTCATAATCGTTCGGTCTCGCCGGGTCGTACTCATCGATTACCGTCGAGGAGAGAGAGTGAGAGACCACAGGGAAATTAGGTTTTGTGTTTTGTTCGAGCAAGACTTGATGGGAGGGAACTAGGGTTTTGGGCTGTGCTTGGATTAGGGTTTTGGGTTTTAGGAGGGTGTGAGGTGGGGCGAGAAGGGAAGAAGGGGTTTTGCGTAAAGTTGGTGGGGCCATTTTTGTGCTGCTCGACCAGACTGATGAGCTGGCGGTCTTTTCCTCTTCGGCTGAAGAAGAAGGAGGTGGGAGGTCTCCATATAGCCCTCCTAACATTTTTCAGGGTTTTCTTTTTTGTTGGATTGTATTGAATAAGCAGTTGGTCTAGCAATGAAATATATCGATTCTGAGATTATAATTGTCGTCGATTGAGTGGCAAACTGATTAGTGGAAGGAAAAATAATGTGGGAAAATAGAATTAAGTAGCATTTGGTTATAATTTTATCTAAAGTGGAATCAGTAAACCCTTTTAGTTGCATTTGGTTGGACAATTAGGGTGGGTTCGAATTGACCTTTATTCCAGCATAAGCAAATATTTCAGAAATAATCAAATATTTCTCTAACAACTCAATTTTATTTACCGCTTGATTCTCAAATCTACTTGAACTAAAAAGAACAAAGAAATTGGAGAATAGTTTACCGAGCGATTGAGCTTTTTTTTTGTTCTTCAATCCAATCAGAGTTGTTTCGCCATTAACAAAGAGAGAAGAGAGCTTCCAAAGTGAAGCTTTCTTTGTCTAAAATACTGTCCACCTAAATAATTATCAAAAGAAAAAAAATATGACTTTTAAACAATGAAAAACACTAGAACTCAATCCATTAAATCAAGCTTTTTCAAATTCAAAAGCAATGAATTAACCATTGAACTCATTCTATCCTTGCCCTTTTCACATAATTTGTCCAATCAATTTGCTACTAAACTACAGTAAATAATACTAATCTGACAACGAGATCAGCATCTTATATCCCAATTAAATGATTCCCTCTGAACCCTAATTCATAATTTTCACAACAGAAGAAAAAAAACTTCAACTAATCACTGAAAAACACATACTCAAATTACTCTCACACAACAAATCCAATCCAACCAACAAACCCAACAAAAATCAAAACTTCCCAGAAATACCCAACACCCAAACAACTCACCGGCGAGGCCGTCGACAACCCAGTCATGCGCCAAAATATCTTGCCCCAAAAAAAATCAACAAAAACCAATCTTTCTTCTCCAAAATCCGCGCTTGTACGGATCTAGGGTTTCCCAATCCGACAACCACCAACCCCAATGGGATAAACAAACTAGCGAGGAGGAGGAGGAGGAGCGCCGGCGGAGAGATCTGACGAGAGAGAGAGAGAGAGAGAATGGAATGCACGAGTTTAGAAAAGGCTTTTCTTTTCTTTTCTTTTCTGTTCTTTTCGTTTTGTTTTGTTTTTATTTTTGTTCACTTTTTTTGGGTGGACTTGTTTAATAACACGAATTACCATTAGGTTGATTGGGTGGATTTCTCCATTATTAAGTAAATGGATGCATCCGCTTCATTCTTGAGAAATCCTAGTTGACTCCTAAATTATCATGTAATTAGTCCATGACAAGAAATTGTAATTGCGAGTATAAATAAGTTTAATTATCATGTAATTAGTGCATGACATGCAGTTGTAATTGTGAGTATAAATAAGATTGTTGGTTTTTATGAGTCTGCTTCAACAAAAAATAAAAATTTCATGCGAAGAGAAAGAAGATGGGAGGTCTTCATAATGTCTTCCTAGCATTTTTTAGGGTTGGTTTGATTGGATCGTGCTTAGTGATATTATAAGGGTCTGTAGAAAGAAAGTAAGAAAATTAATAAGTGTTGGTCATTTTTACGTTAATTTGGTAATGAAATATTCCAAACTTGAGATTTTTATTTGTTTATTAAGTCATAAACTGAATGGAATAAGTGATAAACTTATTGGGGTAAGGAAAAATAATGCGAGATAATATAATTATTAAGTAACATTTGATTTTAATTCTATCTAAAGTGGAATCAATAAGCCCTTTTAGTTGTACTTGATAGGCGAATTTTCAGGAATAGTCAAACAATTCTCTATTTTAGCTATGCTTGGTTCTCAAATGTACCTAAATTAAAAACAAAGGAAGAAATTAGAGAATAATTTACCGAGCGATTGAGCTTCTCTCTTATTCGTCAGTTTGATTGAAGTTGTTCGCTATTAACAGCACGAATAGAAAGAAAATGCTTTTGTTCGGGTAGGGTTTTTGTGTGGAAATAAAAGAAAAGGAAAAATAAGAGATGGACAGACTGATATGAAAATTGGATCTTGGTTCAGAGCAGTAAACGGATCGGGTTAAATTAAATTGAACTAATTGTATGAATGAATTATTGCGCATATTAAATAGAAATTCCTCTCCATTACATACCAAATTGTACTGGGTTATTTTTATATTTTAAATTGAGCTGTTCATATTTTATACTTGTTTTGTGCCCCAAATCTATTCTTGATATTTAAGCGTAAATTATAATACAAATTCTAATATAGACCGGTCTGTGCTTATCTCTCATGAACCAATGAAAGTTCAAAATTTGTATCTAACTTTGTCAAATTTTAAATTGAATTGAATAAGTTAGATTCATATCAGATGTCACTGAGCGGAAAGTATGGGAAATATTAAAAGTTAATTTATGAATTAGTGTTTCATAGGTGATGAAATAATACATATTCCACTCGAATAATTTCTCTGTATCAATCAAGACATAATTATAAGCCGCTACATAATATGTATAGTAAATATAAAAATATCTCAATTAAGGTATTAAAAAAATTTAAGAATATTATGATAAATGTATTATTTATTATGCAATTTGGTTATCTTCTATATCGACATATATTACATAATCTGATATATCAATATATAATTTATAATTATACAGATAAAAATAATAAATAAATAAATAATATTATTTTATACTCGCAATTATAACCGTATGTTATATGCTATATTATTATGTAATAATCACATGAAAACATAGAACAAGGGACAAATCCAGTAATGTAGACAATGGAGAAATCCAACCCAATGGTAATTCGTGTTATTAAATAAGTCCACCCAAAAAAAGCGAACAAAAATAAAACCAAACCAAAACAAAAACAAAACGAAAAGAAAAGGCCTTGAAAGCCTTTTCTAAACTCAACCCCGCAGCCTTCCATCCCTCTCTCTCTCTCGCGTCAGATCTCTCCGCCGGCGCTCCTCCTCCTCGCTAGGGTTTGGGAGAAGAAACTGGGGTTGGTGGTTGTCGGATTGGGAAACCCTAGATCCGTACAGGCGCGGGTTTTGGAGAAGAAAGATTGGTTTTTGTTGGGGGTTAGGAGTTTTTGGGCAAGATGTTTTGGCGCATGACTGGGTTGTCGACGGCCTCGCCGGTGAGTTTTGGGTGTTGGGTTTTTTGAGATAGGTTTTGGGTTTTCTTGGATTTGTTGGATTTGATGTTTGGAATTGGTTTTTGTGGGAGAGTAATTTGAGTATGTTGTTTTGAGTGATTAATTGAAGTTTTGTTTCTTCTGTTGTGTCTTGTTAAGGGCATGATTAGTGAAGTAGGGTTCTGAGGGAATCGTTTAGTTGGGATATATGTAACGTTGATCTCATTGTTAGATTTGTATTCTTTACTGTAGTTCAGTAAAAAAATTGACTGGATAATTTATGTGGAAAGGGCAAGGATAAAATGAGTTCAGTGGTTAATTATTTGATTTTAAATTTGAAAATACTTGATTAATGGATTTAAGTTCACATATTTTTCATTTTTTGAAAATTGTAATTTTCTTTTGATAATTATATAGGTGGACAGTATTTTAGACAAAGAAAGCTTCACTTTGGAAGAACTTCTTGATGAAGATGAGATTATTCAAGAATGCAAAGCACTCAATACCCGCCTTATTAACTTGTATATTTCTCTCTCTCTCTCTAGATTCATAGCAATTGATTACCAATTGGGGCAAAACTAGGTTTAAATTAGAGCAAATTTGAGGCATTGTTGTACAATTGAGGGACATTTGAGGCGAATTTGAGTTGAATTTTGACTTTTAATTTCAAATTCGGTGGTACTCGTTGTGCATATTTAATTAATTTAACATTTAATTTTGGATTTGTGTTTAGTTTGAGAGACAAGGCTCAAGTGGAGAAATTACTCAGATACATTGTAGAAGAATTTCCTGATGATGCTGAAAAGAAGCAATCTTTCAAGTATTCTTCTAACTTTTTTGTTTGATTTAACCTACAAAATTGCAAATATACCCCTAAAAAATGAGAAATTTGATGTGCTGCACAAGCAAGTCAGAAATTGGTGGGTTTTAGCGATATTTCCAAGTTTATATTATATATTTCTAGTTTTGCACTGGTTTGCATAATATTTTGATGTTCTGTGGGGACAGACATGGAATTATTTAATTATTTAATTTTAATTATTTAATTTCTTGATTTTGTCATGCAGATTTCCTTTCATTGCCTGTGAAATATTCACTTGTGAGATTGATATTATTCTGAGGACATTAGTAGATGATGAAGAGGTATTTAAAAAAAATGATTATTTTATTCTTCTAAATTTTTATTTTCCTTATTTTTGCTATTTTTGTTGTATCTAATATATATGTATTATTTTTTATTTTAACAGCTCATGGATTTGCTATTCTCCTTCTTAAAACCCGATCATGAACATAGTACTTTATTATCTGGCTATTTCAGCAAGGTGCCTATATATTTTTAATTTTCCTTTTTATATTCATTATTTTCTTAAATATTTGCTCTTTTGTTATATATCTTTATAAATATAATTTTTAAATTTAGGTGGTGATATGTCTCATGGTCCGAAAGACAAACTCTCTGATGACTTATGTTCAAGTATGCCTCATTTTCCCTTATTATTTAATAATAAGAAAAAAAAATTAAATTAATCAGCCAATTTAATTTGCATTATAATAATTTGTTTTTTTGTTTTTAGAATCATCAAGAGATAATCGCGCAACTTGTCGATCTAATCGGCATCACCTCAATCATGGAGGCAAGTTTTATTATTTCACTTTTTTCAAAATTACTATTTGGTCCCTTCACTTTTTGATATTTTTTGTTTAAAAAAAACAGGTTTTGCTCAGATTGATCGGTGCAGATGAGACTATGTACACTGGCTCGTCAGACTCGATGCAGTGGCTGGAAAATACAAACGTTCTTGAATTAATCGTCGATAAATTCAGCTCTTCAGTACGATATTTTATATATACATACATTTTCATGTAATTCTTTCTATTGTATAATCGTATTTAATTTATTTTATTTCTTTTTTGTGAAAAAGGAATCGCCAGAAGTGCATGCGAACGCGTCAGAGATCCTCTGCGCGATTACGCGCTACGCCCCTCCTTCTCTCGCCTCCAATATTTCCAGCCCAAGGTTATTTTCATGATTATTTTTATTGTAGTAAATTATTATCTCCTCTTTGGTTATGAAATTCTTTTGTCATAGCTTTCTGCCAATCGATAATTTATTCTGCTTTGCCAACAGTTTTGTGGGGAAGCTGTTGGAGCGCGCGATGGAGGAGTCTCGGCCGAGGTCGGTGCTGGTGCACTCTCTCTCCGTTTTAATCTCCTTACTGGACCCGAAACGGCTGGCGTCGGCCTCGTACAACGCGTACCGCAGCAACCTCTCCCACGGCACCCTCGTCACCGCCGGACCCGACACCGTCGAAGGCATGCTCCGCAATTTAGGTACGGGGTTTTTGTAATTTTGGATGAAGGGTGGGTGGATTTTAAATTATGTTTCAGGGGAAACTTGGTAATTTTTACTTTACATGGGTTGATTTGATGTCTTTTGGGTTTTTCCTGAATTCCTTTAATTAATTTTACTTTTATTTGGTTTTTAGGTGATTTGTTGAAGTTACTGGAGCTCTCCAGTTCTGAGGTCACGTTGCCTACAACATACGGGCTCCTCCAGCCTCCCTTGGGAAAACACAGACTTAAAGTATTTTTTTTCTTATTTTATTTTCCTACATTTTCTCTATTTTATTTCTATCTTATTTATAACATTATTTTTTTTTGTTGCAGATTGTGGAATTTATTTCGGTTTTGCTCACAATAGGCAGCGAATCTGCCGAAAAGGAACTGGTTCAACAAGGAGCTATAAAACGCTCTACAGAATTATTTTTTGAGTAATTATAACTTAATTACCCTTTTACAATCTTCCACTAATAAAATATTTAAGTCATCCTTATTCATTTTTTAATTTTGATATATGCAGGTATGGTTTTAATAATTTCTTGCACCACCATGTGGAGAACATTATCGTGTCGTGCTTGGAGAGCAACAAGGCTTTTCTAATTGAGCATGTGCTGAATGATTGCAAAATTGTTGAGAAAATTCTTGAGGCAGAAAAGAACCCTACTTTGCAATCCGATCCTTCCAAGGTAAAATCAATAATAATAATAACTATTATTATTATTGTTGTTTATTTGTTTATTTATTTTTGTGCAGCCAACTGTACCGACAGAGGGAAGAGCAGCTCCTAAAATCGGAAACAGCGGTCACATGACACGAATTGCGAACAAGCTCATCCAGCTGGCGAATAGCGACTCGACAATCCAGACCATATTGCAGGTATCATCTTCCTCTGCAATTGTGACTCCGCAATTTACATTCTACTCTTTTTTTTTTATGTGGTTCTAACTTTATGGTTTTGTGCAGGGGAATAACGAGTGGTCTGAGTGGCAGACGAACGTGCTGGCGAAGCGGAACGAATTGGAAAACGTTTATCAATGGGCTTGCGGGTAAATTACTATTATTATTCGTTTATTTGTTGTTTATATGATTTTACTTACAAGCTTACTTGAACTTTTTTAATAAATACGTTACCTACGTGGTAAACCTTGATTATAAACCAATCAAGGAAAAAGAAAATAAAAGAAAGAAAAAATAATGTTGTGGTATATTACTCTCAAAATGTCACATTATCATCAATTCAATATCTCTTCTCTCCTAAGTTCCCCATTTTCATATTTTTAAGTAAATAATTGTTATTTTTTTGACTAGGCGGCCCACATCACTGCATAATATTGGACGGGACAGCGACGATGAGGACATGAGAGACAGAGACTATGACGTGGCGGCTCTGGCCAATAATCTCAGCCAGGCTTTCCGTTATGGAATTTATTCCAACGACGATAATGAAGAGGTGATGATTTACATTTATACCCTTTCGGATTTTCATTATCTCATTTTCGCCTTTCAAAAGAAAAAAAGAAAAGAGATGTCGAATTTGCCTTACTGAAAGCTCGGAATTCGTTGAATTTACACTTCCGAAGTAGAAAATGTGTAATTTATTGCTTTGAAATTCGGATGCAAATGGATGTGGGTGGATTGAATAATAATAATTTTTTTGGTTCTAAAGTCAGATGAGCTTTTTGGAGTACTTTCCTTGTTTTTTATTTATTTTCTGATGTGTGAACAAATTTTGTGCAGGGTAACGAATCACATGAGAGAGATGATGAGGTCTGCACATTTTTTTTTCTTTCTATTTTAATCCGTTCCATTAAAATATCATTTAATATTTATATTTTTTTCGGGTAAAATAGGACGTATATTTCGATGATGAATCAGCCGAAGTTGTCATTTCTTCCCTCCGTTTAAGTGACGATAATGACAGGTATATTTACAAAAAATAATCACGACATTTTCATCCAAAAAAACAATTGAATTTCATCGACCCAACTAATTCTTTCTCTTTTTTAATTTTGATCTACAGTAGTTCTCTGTTCACAAACTCGAACTGGTTTGCGTTTGAGGACGACAGAGGGGTAAACTCGTCAAATTCCGCCCCGTCCCCTTGTCCCAAAGACGAAGATGAGGAGGAAGAGGAAGAAGAGGACTCCGACGAGGTGGTCCTGGACCGAAATGACGATTTCGCCCCCGGCTCCGATGAGATGGAGGGCATGGAGACCATTGTCTTGGGCAACGGACCTGCCGCTGAAGCGGAGCCGGGTTTGAAGGAGGTGAAAGCCGACCCGGTTGTGTCGAACGGCGTGATTGAATCTGAACCCGGATCCGGCAAGGAAAGTGGAGATATTGAAACCGGATCCGATAAGGAAAGTGCAGTTGTTGAAACTGTTGAAACCGGATCTGATAAGGAAATTGCAACAGTTCAAACTGGATCCAATAAGGAAAGTCCAACTGTTGAAATAACTGAAACGGGATCCGATAAGGAAAGTCCAACTGTCGAATGTATTAAACCCGAATCAGTTGAGGAAAGCGCGACTGTTGAATCTGTTGAGCCCGGATCCGATAAGGAAGGTGCACCGGTTGAGTCTGTTGAGGCCGGATCCGATAAGGAAACTGGAGTTGCTGAATGTAATGAACCCGGAACCGATAAGGAAACTGAAGTTGCTGACCTTATTAAACCCGGATCCAATAAGGAAAGTGGGACTGATGAAATTGTTGGTCTCGGAACTGAGAAGGGTGTGAAGAGTGAGGAAAAGGTGGACCCGCTTGTTTTGAAGGAAGTTGCTACTGAGGGGTGATTAGTAATTTTGGCCCTTTTTGGAGGCGGAAGGGTAATTTAGTAATAATTTTGGCCGTGTCTTTGCTTATTATTAGAACTTGTACAAAGGCCTTTCTCCCTGTTCTAACCTACGCAAGTTCTTTGTTTAGTCCTTTTTTTTTTGTTTTTGTTTTTGTTGGGCTATTTTTGTTTCGTTTTTATTATGGTTTTTACTTTTGGTACTTTTTTTATTTTGGGAAATTAATTTGTGCCTGCTTTAATGGCGGGTGGTCAGTGTAGTATTTGATGCAGACTGTTACTGAATTTAATTTTTAAATTATTAGGGTTTTGTTTTGTATCAAGATTTGTTGTCAATTTGAATTCGTGCAGTAACTGAAATATTGGTTTGGTCTTTCGTAGTAGAATCGTAATTTATCTTGTTGAACTTTTATGTTCTAACTTATCTCTTGTTGAATTATTGCGGTTTATGTTATTGTTTTTTAATTAGAATCCTATTCTCCAACTCTGTTATATGTTCAGTACTAATATCCTCGAATAGAAAAAAAAACTGAAAATAAATACTGATTAACAAAACCAAACTTCTCCGTTCAAGATTATATGATGTATAGTAACCACATCAAAGAAGAAAAAGAAATGAAAACCCACCAAATTCCCTGATAAAAAATAAATTGTTTTTCAATTTCAAACAGACTGACAAAAACAAGATTCAAAATCATTTATCAAGAGATTAAAAGGTACAAATAACATGTATAATTCCAAAATCAACAAAATCAAAATCAAAATCAAAATTCATTCATTTCTCAAGAGACAAAAGATTCATCTGCTCATCAACAGCACAATCAACATGGCAAGAAGACCGGCACGAGGCCGGAATCAGAATCAACCCCAAACACCTTTGATCCATCTTGGCCGGCGCGGATCTCCGTGCGGTCCGGTATTCCACAGCATCCTGCAGGATTATGTTGCCTTGCTTGTCTATGCAGTGAAACACACCTAGGAAAAACCGGCCGTCTTTCACACCAATCAGCATCCGGCGAAACAGGAGCTTCTTCAGCTTGCTGACAAGTGGCGAGCTGTTATAGGTTGATGGTTCGGGAAGGAATTCGTCGTCGGGTTTTAAAATTGTGTCATTTGATTGCTGCTGGTCTCCTTCCATTTTTATTTGTTTGCTTTCAACTGAATATTCAGAGGGAAAACAAAAGAAAAGATTTTAGATTTTGGTAAAACTCGGATTACACTTTGATCCTAATAGGTATTCTATTGAATCTAAAGATTTACATGGTGGGAATTTTTGATCATATATTGATGTTTGAGCATCAATTGGACAATCCAAAAGCTTCAAACAAGTAATCAAACAACAAAAATGGCGACAGAGGAGAAAAAGAAAAATAACTACTACGTAACTAGGGTTTCAACTTTCAACAATTACGAAGAATAAGTAAGAAATCGACACTAAAATAACAAATTACAACAAAATGATTTAATTACCGCTGTCTTAATAAATCTCCACTCTCCTTCTCTTTGCTTCTCTTTTATGGAAATCACTAATCAGACTGAGAGGCCGAAAAAGAGAGAGTTTACTCAGACCCAGGAGTTAGAATCCCGATTCTTTTAATAATCAGTAGTTCAAATCTCTCCTTCATCAGAAACTGGGATTTATAAATCCGTTATTTAAACTCCCGCGATATATAATCTTCGCATCGATGCCCCTACAAAAACCTCATAGTTTATGAAAGGGTATACATGAAATTATGAATTTTTGTAAGGGGTATACATGAAATTTGTTCTATAATCAAACACGTTATTTTCATTCATCGTCTGACTTGTAATTCACGTAAAACGTGAGGGCCTTCGTACAAAATTCCCCTCAGAAATTCAGAATTTATTCATTCCTCTTTCTCTTCTTCTTCTTCTTCCTCCCCAAAACCCTAACCCTAACCCTAACCCTAGCTCCAATATCGCATCAAATAAAATCATTCAATTTTAGTTAGAAAGAGTTAAGTTTTCATCCATGGAGGATTCAGACGGTCTGAGCTTCGATTTCGAAGCCAATCTCGACGCATCCACTCTCCCATCAACCACCCCCGCCGGATCCCTTCCGGCGCCTCCGCAGGCCTCCGCCGTAGAGCACGCTGGGCAGGCGGGCGGAGGAGGAGGAGGAGGCGGGGGGCGGAGAGGGAGCTACAGACAGACTGTGTGCAGGCATTGGCTGAGGGGGCTTTGCATGAAGGGGGATCTGTGCGGGTTCTTGCATCAGTATGATAAGGCTAGGATGCCGGTTTGTCGGTTTTTTAGACTCTGGGGGGAGTGTCGCGAGCAGGATTGCGTGTACAAGCATTCTGATGATGATATTAAAGAATGCAACATGTAAGTTTAAATTGTTTTTGGTGTAATTGCCTTGGAATTTTCTCTCTTTTTTCAAGTTTTTTGATTTGTCTCTTTAAAAAGTGGGAAATTTTATTGTTTGAAGGGTTTATTTTGGTTGGAACAAGGCTGAATAAGATTCATAATAAGCTTTATTCTAGCATTTCCAATCAATTTAACATTTAATTTCTCCAGAATTAAGACTCATTCAATTATACGAAACATGATATAATTTGTCCGGTAACAATAACGTCAAAGAACTGAACTTTATTCTTACTTACCTTCTTCAAAACTTTTCTATCAAGTCATCTTTCTTATTTTTATTTTTTTCAACTTTCAGGTACAAAATGGGCTTTTGTCCAAACGGACAAGACTGCAGGTACCGACACGCAAAATTGCCGGGCCCGCCTCCTCCAATAGAAGAAGTGTTTCAAAGAATCCAGCAAATGTTCTCTTTCAATTACAACCCTCCGAACCGGTTCTACAAAAACAATTTCAACAATAACCCCAACAATTCCAATAACTACAACAACAACACTCAAAATCAAAATGGAGAGAAACCGCCTCAAACTCAGACTCCAGATCAGCAGCAGGGGAGCGGACAGCAAACGGCGAGTCAGGCCAATCAGATAGCGCCAGCTCAGCAGGGCGGCCAGGCTGGCAGAGTCGCCTCTCCCCTCCCTCAAGGTCCTTCTAGGTGTGTGTGGAGTTTTTAGAGCCTCTCAAGGTTTTGTTGTTGTACAGGAAATAAAAATGATAAATGAAACGAATAATATATATATTTTTCTTTTATTTTGTTTGTGTGAAAATTGAATAATCTCAGTTTAATTCGTGTGTTAGTTATAGCGTTGCAGTGATAAGACTATGATAAGTTAGATATTTGAATATTGTTAAATGGTTAAACTTTTGTGCTTTTATTTTGTTTTATTTTTTTCTTTTTCTTTGTTTTTTTAGTGTTGTTGGATTTTTGTAAAAGAGGTTTATGTTGTATATGTAATAATTTATGTTATAGAAATGTCCTTAGAAAGTGGGAGCCCACATGAGCAACATGCATGAGGATTGAAGCATTTCTGTAATAATTACATATTTTATACATGTTTATTTTAAAATTAAAACTATTTTGTTTTTTATGTAATTTTTTTCTTTTATTAAGGAGTAACTGAATGTTTCATCCATTTGTAACAATTATGTAACTTTTATTTTTAACAATTTTGTAACTTTTAAGATACTTTATTACTGATTTTTCGGTTTTTATTTATTTTGAATTTTTGTGTATGGTACCGTACTGGTTTGGCTAGGTACCTATTGAACAAATTTTATGCTTTACAATATAGAAATTTAGGTATTTGTTTTCTTTCTGCCCTTCTTTTGGATTTTTCTGAATAAGTAACCGGTACTTTATTTTATTATCCAACACAAACAGCCTCTCATCTCAAATCATTTTTTTTCTTTGTTTTTTTTCATAACAAAATAGGTATTTTATAGTGAAAAGTTGCAACAGAGAGAATCTGGAGATATCAGTACAGCAAGGCGTGTGGGCGACTCAAAGAAGCAATGAATCGAAACTTAATGAAGCTTTTGAATCAACCGATAATGTCATTCTGATTTTCTCTATTAACAGGACCCGGCATTTCCAGGTCAGCATAAATTATGAAATTTCCTGTTTTACAGGGACCCAAGTGTTAATTGTTATCATGTTTGGTCCCTTTTCGGCTCGAAGCTGAATTTTGAGTTAGTAAGTATTTAAACAACAAAACGTAGAAGAAAAAGATTATATAATTACAAAATCAGACTGGTTTGTTTATGGTTTATGTGCGATTTGTATTTTTTCTTTTAATTTTTCTTTTCGATTTTGGTGATTGAAGCATGATATAATATGGCTGTAAGGACTGGATTTTAATTTTTTAATTTTTGCAGGGGTGTGCAAAGATGACGTCAAGAATAGGCGGATATTCTGGAGGGGGTAATTGGAAATATGCGCATGGTACTGCTCATTATGGCCGTAATTTCTCTATGAAATGGCTTAAGGTAAAAAAAATGTTATTAATTGTCAAGTAGAATTTTTTTTTTCAGTTATTTCTGTGAAACAAAGCTATTTCTATGGAACGGCTTATGGTTAAAAAAATTATTCAGTTATCACTTTTTGTTTGGAACAGTATTAAATAAAATTTCTTTTATATTTGTTAATATACCTTTTCTAATTATTTTTTTCAGTTATGTGAGCTGTCTTTCAACAAAACCCACCATCTGAGAAATCCTTACAATGATAATCTACCCGTCAAGGTATTTATTTGGCCTCATATTTCTTTATTAATTTCTAGGAAAAATTCTTATATAACAAATGAATTTTATAAGAATAAATTTTTAATTAATGCTAACAAAATTGTTTGTTTATATTGGTACTTCTAGAACTTTTTCTGTGTAATAAATGAATTTTTGATATATTATTATTTGGATGATAATTGCAGATAAGTAGAGATTGCCAAGAACTGGAGCCGTCCATTGGGGAACAGTTGGCGTCCCTTCTTTATGTAGAACCAGACAGTGAGCTCATGGTATTTTTCTTTTTCTCCCCTTTTTTAATCTATTTCTTTCCGTCAATTAAACAAACCAATTTCACTTTCAGATTTAGGGTTTTAGAATATGCAAATTACACACACCCTTCCTCAATTTTTCCCTATTTCTAGTAATCATCAACATTCTTTCCCTAATAATAAGTTACTCTCAATCATATCCTCACCCCAAATCCATCCATCATTCATTTATTCTATTTATTTTTTCCAGGCGATGCTGGCAGAAGCAGAACAAAAACGCGCAGAGGAAAAATCCAAAGGTGTTTCTCTCTCCTCAGACACCCACAACCAAGCCAACCAAGACATCGTCCTGTTCAACGAGGAAGAAGAAGAGGAAGAAGAGGAAACCGACGACGAAGAAGAAGAAATCGACCCCCACAATACCCACCACCAGCCGCCACATCATCTTCCGTGGGGCCCGCTCCCCCCTCACCAAATGCTGCCACGTGTCCCAGGCATGATGGGGGGCCCGCCGCTGGGGCTCCGTGGACCACCCTTCCCTCCGCCACCTGTCATGATCGGCGGCCCGGGCCCCGACATGTTCATGCCTCCTCCTGATATGTTTGGTGTACCGAGAGGAGTCTTCCCTCCTTTTGGTGGACCGGGTCCACGGGGAATGATGTTTCCTGGCGGACCGAGACCGGGTCCGTTTGTGGGCCCGCCTATGATGCCCATGATGAGACCCGGACCGGGTCTGTTTGTGGGGCCCGGTATGGGGATGAACAGGCCGATGGGGATGCAGAGGGCGCCGCCAGCTGGCAGGGGTGGGGGAAAGAGGGAGCAACAAATGCAGAGGAGGGAGAAGGAAGGGAATGAGGAGAGAGAGGAGGAGAGGGAGTTTAAAGGGGGGAGGTTTAGAGAGGAGAGCGAGAGTGAGGAGGAAGTGGGGCCCAGGCGTCAGAGGTACGGCGAGGGGAAGAGGAAGAGACGTGGGGGGTCTGATGCAGAGTCTGATGATGAACAGAGGTGATGGTTTGGATTTTGGTTTACTGGCGAAACGTGTTTCGCTTACCGGCCTGTTGATGAGAGGGGTAAGCTTTTCTTTTTATTATTGTTGTTGGAGTCTGAGGGTGTTTTTGTTTCTTGTTTTGGGGGAGGATGTTGGTTGGTTTGTAATGTAACTAATTTGTGATGATTTGTTTTATTTATGACGGGATTTGTAAGATGTAAGATTAATTGTATTGATTGACAAATAGGGAACGGTATACTACGGTTAGAATGATTTAGTTTAGATGATATAATGCAGTTTAGATTCATTTAGTTAGATGATATTATTCATAATGGATGTTTATTGTGCGTGAATTGTATAACTTGATTGTTTGTTGTATAATAGTATTTAGTTTAGACTTTAGAATTGTATAGACCCAAATTTGTGCATTTATGTTGTACTTGTATCACCTAATTGGTTGATAAATGATTTATTTCGATTATATATATGCCTTTAATGTTATTATATAAAGTTGTTGTATGACTTTCATTAATTGTCTTACAATTAATATTTTCTTGCTGATTGGTGAAGTTACCTTGTTAGCAAATTCCACCACTCTACCTAGTTCCAATGATTTTGCCATGAGAAACCCCTCATTTATACTTTCAAATGACAAATGAGAACTGGTCGATCTTAGTACCAGGCTTGGCGGGAGGGAAAGGAGTTTGACACAAATCCAACGTTTTTTCTCGCTTTTTTTTCCGAGGGACAACGGGTGAGCAAAATCAAATATAGCTAAAGATTTTCTCGCTTGACAATCACACCCCTCAAATAAAACAAGAGGAAAACTAACGCTTGTCCAAAAATGACAAAGTTCCTGTTCCTTCGCAAAATATATGTGATTTGTCCCACATTGATTGTATGGGTTATCAATATGCGCAATATAACCTCCTAGGGACTCTTCCACCTAATAAACTAGTTTTTAGATTAGGAGAAAGTTTTTCCCTTGGCTTGTAATAAGTGGTATCAAAACGACTCAAAGTGGTGGCGTACCATCCATCACATTCCTGTTCCCTTAGAAAATATGAGATTTGTTCCACCTTAGTCGTATAGATAATCAAAATGAGGTTTCTGACTCAAGTCTCTGTCTCTCTCTCCATATAGTAGGCTAGTATTTTTGGGGGTTGGCTATCTCTTTCGGTCGTAACAAAAACTAGCTCAATCCCTCATCATACCAATTCCAACAAATCCATCCACCATCCCACCCATTAGTAAAATGTATCATTTCAAGTTGAATAATGAAAAGTGTATCAATGGTGTAAACAAACTAAAAAATGTTTCTCCAATTATTTGTATAACACAGCCACAAAATTTAAACAAAGAATATCTAAATTAAAGAATTATCATTTTTTTCCAAGATTTCACAAATATGCATGAAAGTATAAATCGCCAAAAAGAAAAAGGTAAAAAAAAAACATTAGAGATCATCCGTAATTGTAGCTCTTCCATTTGCATTTTTCATTCGATTAAAAACCCTAGGTGAAGATCTCCAAAATACCCGAATTCATCGTATGAGTTATTAAAAACAGCAAAACAGTTTCTGCAACCAAAAATAATTATTGAAAAAATATTAAAAATTGAATGAACGATGATAATTATATTGATATTACGAAACCCTCTCTTCTTTTGATACTATGAAACCAATCTTCAAGTTCTTTTTAAGAAACAGCCTTTACAATTTTGATGCGCCGTTCATAGAGCTAGTTAGTACATAATTTTAAGATTTTGTAGGGCTACACCTGAAAGTATCTCTTGTTTCAATTATCTGCCCCATTACTCTGATATAATAGTATCTTAAAAAAGGCTGTCTTAAATATTAATAAATTAAAAAAAAATATTAATAAATTATCTTTTTTTATTTATTTATTCATTTCATTTTATTTATTTTTCTTTTGACTATTCATATCCTCTGATTAGACAATTGTAAACATTACTAGTTTAATCTAATTGATAACATGCATTCATGATTTTGCAATTTGCTTCTAATTTTCAAAAATAAAATAAAATAAAAAGGGACCTGATAGAGCGCGATGGAACTGTAGCACGACAGCTCACGACGAATCCAATAACAATATATATAATTTATTTTCTAATAATAATATATACAAAACAATATATATAATTTAGTTTATAATAACAATATATACATAAAAAATAAAAAACAGTATATAAAATGGGGAAACAATATATAAAATAGGAAAACAGTATATAAAAGTAAAAAAAAAATAAAAAATACACAAAGAATAAACAACAATATATAAAATGACAAAACATTATAAAAATGGTAAAACATTATGCAAAAGTGAAAAAACAATATATCTACAGTACCGTCGTGATATGTCGTGCTACAATATCGTCGTGATATCACATTTCCCAAACAAAAAAGATAAATTAATGTAGTTTAACAAACTGAGAGAAAAGGAGAGAGAACATACGCTTTTAGGAGCATCAAAGTTTTCATCTGGTTTTAGGCCACCTGCATTGTTGTTATTACCGCCAAGAGTCTGTGTGGGTGGCGCCGTTTTCTTTTCCTCCCTAGCTTTTTGGAAAATTACGGTAAAGCCCTCGGCTGAGGCCGGGTTGTTCACATCCCATTCACCGAATTTAGGTAATGGTTTCCCTTTATCTTGCTTCAAAAATTAAAATAAATGTCAAATCAAATTTGTTGATTATCTTTTTTTGGGTGATCTTAAAATAGAAAAATGATATTCTATTTGGTCAAAAAAAGAAAAATGAAAATGATATCCTATTTGGTCAAAAAGAGAAAAAAATTGACATCTCATGAAAGGAATCTATACAAATAGACATACTAATTGAAGGGAATTGATAAATCGATTGATTAATCCATTAAACATAACTCTTTAGCACAATGAATAGAACAAATAAAATGAGAGAGAGGAGAGCTTACGGACGCCATGAATGACCAGAAGACAAGCTCTCAAACACCCAAAAAAATTAAGAGAGAGAGAGAGAGAGAGGAGAGAGAGGGAAGAGAATTGGGAAGAGAAGAAGAGAAATGGAGAAAAAGAAAACGGTGGCAACAAAAGAAGAAGGCATCTGTTTATTTGCCGCGTGTCTACACCTCATTTTACCTGTTTTTCTCTATTAAAATTTCTCGTTCTCTCCATTTTCAACGAATTTCAACTCCTCTCCATTAACAGAATCAATGGAATCGCCCCCCGCCCAACCAACACCACCAAAAAAAAAAAACACTTATAAAGTATTTAATAAAGTCCCTACTTTAATTGTTCATTTTCCTATTAGCATTAAAAACTACCTAGCTTTAGATTTTATTTTATTTTAAAAAAACCTAAATAATATAAAAAAAATATAATAATCGCAATGTAAAAATATTTTGCAAATTATTCAAAATAAATTAGGATGTTTATATATTTTTCTCAATTATTTCAAGTGAAATAGTTTTTTCTAAATAATTTTTGGCTGTTTGAAAATGAAATGTTAGTATTGTAGAATTTTTTGAGAAACATAGAAGTTCGCATTTTCTGAGAAAATGGAAGTAGTTTTTTTTAGTACTACAAAAGTAGAGAATTTTCCATAAATGTGAAAAAATTTAGGGGTGTTTCGAAAAAATCCGTAGAATCAATTACAACATGATTTGTTTAATGAAATTGATGGGCAATTCCATTATCATGGATAATCATTCATATATAACAAATTGTATACTGATAAATTCTTTTTAAAAAATAAGATATTAAATAAAAATGTAATGTCGTATATATATATATTGTGTGATGGTATTTCGGCTGGTCATTTGAAGTGGTTAAGGGGCTATAAAATTAGTTAATTTGGTAGCTTAACATACCCAATGATACAAGTGCTTAATTCAATCAAGAGTAGAATATTAGGTTATGGTTGGTAGTTGTGGCCTATTTTGATTGTGGTATTCTCCCTCTTCGTATATACAAAGCTCAGTTTGTCATAGCTTATTGACACGTGTCCAATTTGGATTTTTTTCCTCAACTCCAAATTGCACACAATTAGGTATCCTAGTTTTGATTTTTTTGTTTCGTATCTCCAAATTGTACACAATTTATTTAATACTCTACTTTTTTATGAAGAATATGAAAGTTTCATTATTTTACATTTGTAAATCTGAAAGCGTGATGAGATTTAGCACGCCCAAAACACAATGGAATTATGTATATACTATTTTTCATATATTATTTTATTGATTTTACGTATATATTGTTATTAAAATATAAAACCTACGATAATCCAATTTTAATTCAAAACACGATGGATTTCTATTACCAAATTTAGTCATATGTCTTAAAATATAAAACCTATGATATAATAATTTAAAATTTATTATTATTAAAAAGTAAAAAAATATTTTTAATGTATATTTTAAAAATCTAATAACATAAATCATATTTTTGAAAATAACTTATTTTACAAAAATTGTTTTCAAAAATATTTTTGAAAATAACTTTTAAAAAAATCTAAAATTTTATTATAAAAAATATTATTTAGAAATATATTATTTCTTGAAAATAGTACTAAAAAATATCCATAAATATAATTTCTTAAGAAAAAAATCTTCTTGTAAATAATGTTTCAATTTTTTTTCAACATTTTTTGAAGTTTTAATTTTTTTTCCGAAAATTGTGAAAATATATGTATTTTTTTTACATTTTGTGCAATTTGGTGTCATATTAAAAGAATTTACTTCCTACATGAGTTATTTTTGACATTCATCCAATCAATTTTAGTGTGATATAGTTATGTTATAACTATTATTTTAGGGATATATTAACAATACAAGTAGATTTTAATTGCATGATAATTACAATAAAATTTTAATTTTAGTATCACTACTAACAAAAGTCTTAATAAATTCTTCAATTTTAGTATCATTAAGATTATTTTGACTACAAACTAATATATATGTTTGCGCTCATTCCATTGTTTTATTTAAGCTGCAATAATTTTATCTTTTTAAAACATATATTGACATATTGATTGTAATGCGCCTCTTTAAATATTAATATATTTGACTTTTAAGATTATATGATAGCATCTATTACTTTTGGAAATAATAATTTTGTGAAAAAATCTTCTTGCCTAATTGTCATGAGACCACTAAAAAATCAAACCATAATAATTTATTTTCTAGAAATTATAATTATAGCGAAGTGGAGCAAAGGTACTTGTTAGTTTCATTCAATTCTCACTCAAACACGAGAAGAGTGGACACCAAATTATAAGAGAATTCATCATTTTCATGCATGAAGTTAAATCCATATTATAATTTGAATATGAGAGCATTATTTTAATTTGAATTTGAGAGCATTATTTTAATTGTGACAATGTGCAAATGATCTTATAGCTTAGTTGGTCGCAGTGACAGATCTTAGTAGGGACATGGAAAGACAATTAGAAAGCTGCGCTTCAAGAATTCGGGTCAAGATCCGCCATTGGTTGATCGTGTACTGTGCTGAAGATACAAGATATTACAAGTTCAAACCTCATATGTATCCACTAGTAAACATGAAACATATACCATTTCTCTTTCTTTCTTGCAAATATTACTCACTTGCATAATATAAAAAAACAGAAATTTGACACTAAGTGATTTAGTACAAATTGATGAAAACTCCATAAAGATTTCAGTGTATGGTAATTTGAGATATTGGGGATTATGTCTATAATGAGTCGATCAAAAGTTCCCATTACGCTTTCACGAGTCCATTTAGCCGAAATACTCACACCCATACCTCCTAAATGATCAATTGATTGTTATTTTTTCACGCTCTAAGCTCAACCGTTGCCTGTAGTGTCACTTATGTCGGGTTGGATGCTTCATCTCTAAACAACCAATTGCATTTCTTTTTTTATATTTCAAAAACTAAGAAGATTGATATGTCTCCGCTCACACACACACACACACACACACACACACATATATATATATATATATATATATATATATATATATATATATATATATATATATATATATAGGGAAATGCTAAAAAACATACGTATGTTCGAACATACATTTTTTTAAAATATCCGTAAAATGGTTATAAAAAGTAAAAATTTAAATTTCAACTATATGGATGTAATATATATGTTATGAATATGTTGTTGATTAATTTTCACATGAATCAGAATAATATATCATTGCCATCATGTATCATCAAACTATTATTCCGATATATATTTTGAATAGTGCTGCATATTTTTGATGATATATGATGACAATGATATAATATTCTGATTCTTGTGAAAATTAATATACAACATATTTATAATATATATATTATATCCGTATGGTTGAAACTTTTATTTTTATTTTTTTAGTACGTATTTTGGGTGACTAAAAAATGTATGTTGTGTATACGTATATTTTTTAGTCATACCTATATATATATATATAAAATGCATGGTAAAAAGTATTAATTAAAAATGTAATACCCTTTATTGTGTGGTGGGTACTTTTGTAGTAGCTAAGGGGCTCTAAAAATAGTTAATTAGGTAGCTTAACATCAACAAATGATAGCATTGATTAATTCAATTAGAATAGAATATTAGGTTATCTTTGGTAGTTGTGAGTTGTGACCACTTTTGATGTGATATTTGATTCAATTGTCTCTCAAATACGAGAAGAGTGGGGACACCAAATTATAAGACAATTCATCATGAAGTTGGATTTATATTACCATTTCAATTTCAATTTCAATTTGAGTGTTATTTGACATTTGAGTTCTGACATTGTAGCAAGTGAATATAAAAAAAAATAGGATCTAATATTTAGATCACTCTGCCATAAGATATGATAAATAACTCAAGTAAGCATAGAAAAATAACATTTGTAAAATCCATGAATGTTACTGTTATGTCATAACTCATCTTTTACTGCAACCTGCATAAAATCCATGACTCATTTATGAGATTTTATAACACATCTTTAACTAAATGTAGATAATTAATTACTTATAATAAATTAGGATTATCTCATGATAATTTAGGGAGGGGCCATTTCTAGACGCTACAAAAGAAGAAGACAAGCTCTGACAGCTAATTATAAAGAAGAGAAATCACACGCATCCCTATTTCCCTCGTGATCCTTTCTGTCTTCTGCTCTTCTTCTTTTTCCTTCCAACTTTTCTCGAATTTTCAACAACCAAAACCACTTTTTTTCTCTTTTCTTTATCAATAGAACATCTTTTATTTCCCAGATTAATAATTAAAAATAATTTACTGATAAATAAATACATTTAATATACACAAAATTAAACATGATCTTATCAAGAATTGCTAAAGAATAATTACTCCCATAATTGGAAAAAGGATTTGACCATTTATTGTGAAATGGAGAGGTCTGTTTAAGTGGCTCCACTGTCTTCATTTTCTTCGTTCCAAAACCTGTCTTCCACCTTCATTAATTCCTCTCACGTAAGCCCTTATCATAACCACAATTATCGGCAAAAATCCTCTAGAATCACGATCTTCAATTCCCTGCAATTTATCAAAAAGTTGTTGAAATGTGTAAACATGATAACCTATACATAATGAAATGTCGACCATATTATGCTAGATAAAAATTGAAAGTTATTAGTATATATAAAGTCATATTCAATATATTAGTAGTTTAGTATCAATGATTATCTAGAATATAATAAAATATGATTAATGCTAAAACATATTTTTTTGATGTTCAATTCATTGGGTTGAAATTTTTTTTTTGCTAAATATGTTTTTATATAATTGTGTTTACTGGGACTTGACCTCATGATCTCTTGTTACATATGCAAATGCTAAAAAACTATTAATGATGAAAAATTTAGAGATGAAAGATCGATAATAGCAGTGCATTTTTGTTAATAAATACTTCAATTATATGTAACATGTTTGGTAGAAATTTGGCCCGTAAATTTAAATTGTCTATAATCTAGTTAGTTGATGTGATAAACTAGTTATTTTATTGTATAGAACTTATAATTTAGACAATTAAAATTCTAACTCTGTTAATAGACAAGAATGAAGGATTTGTAACTTTTTTAGTTACTAAAGAATTATAATAATTTTGAAATACTTGCAAATAAACCTCTAGTATAGTGATTGAACATTATGGTTATAAATTGTGATATGAAACGTTGTGTTTAAATACCATATGTACTATTTAACCAAGTGTAGTTTGCATATTTTCTCGTCCTTTCTTACAAAATATTTATTATATAAAAAATTGAAAAAGTGATAGACTATTAACCATAGGAGCTTTAGTGATCAATTTGTAATTGTACTCTAGGATAGCTAACGGTTGAATTTAATCCAACAGCTAGTTAATATATAGCTAGGATTTAGTCTTAGAATTATAAATACTCCTTATAATCTCTCAGTGTATGCAAACAATAATACAATTAATCATTTATTTTCTCTTTCTCTATTCCCTTCCTCTATTCTCTCTACATCTCAACATGGTATCAGAGCCTCATAACTTCTAAAAATATAATCCATCCTAAAATAAAATCTTGATAAAAACATACCTTTCTTTACCTCAAGATCCTCTCTTTTTTCTTTCTTCAACAAGAATTTAACAAGAAATTGTCAAAAAATATTTCCTCAAGATCCCTTCTTCCCTCTTTTCTTCAAGATCCCTCCTTCCCTTCTTCATTCTATTAAACCGAATTATCAAAATTCAGTCATTTCTCATAAAAAAAAAAATCATTATTTCTCCTTCAAGATTCATTCTTCTCTTTAATTGAATAATCAAAATTCAGTCCTTTATCCCAGAAAAATCAGTCCATATTTTCTTTTCTTTTATTCTCCTTTACCTCACATAAAAAATAAGAGGCAAACTCATTAGTCTCATAATTGAATATTGATTCATCGACACAAATTAAGGAGCCCTCTTTCGAGTTTGGTCAACCCAACTTGCGTCTACAAATAAATTCTTCCTTCGTCATCGACTGAATTGAAATCAAATCAAGCTCTCAGTAAGAGTCAAGGAGCTGCTCAAGAGCTACTACAACTCAATCCTTGCCTCAATTTTTCCTCACCAACAAGTACTCAGGTTTTCTCAACCTTTCTCTTTTTTTTTCTGCCAAAATGGCTCCGACTTCTTCTCATTCTCAGTCCACAAATACCAATTTGAGATCTATAGAATCTAGCTCAAGACTCATTACCTTTACTTATCAAATAACAACGAAATTAGATGGAAGTAACTTCCTAATTTGGAAATTTCAAATCCAAGCCATCATTAAGGGTCATGGATTGGGTGATTTCTTAGATTCCTCAATTCAACCTCCCCCAGAATTAATCAATAATACAAACCCAACAACAAAAACTGACTTGTCCCAAATCCAGAATTCTTCAACTGTCAGAGGCAAGACAAGCTAATTCTTGGCTATATCTTGTCTTCTGTTATCGAATTTGTTAGTAGTATGCCCTAGGCCAATGTATTTGAGACCTAGATGTATGGATTGTGTTAAACAAATATTGTTTTTATTTAGAGATATTTTATATAATAAATGCGTATTGGTTATTTTATTCTTATTACTAAAATGAACCTTGAATATGATATTCAGCTTTATATCATCAAAGTATGTGACTTTGATAATAAAACTATAAAGTATTATGAATGATATTCTAAACTGTCACTGATCATTCATAGGATGTTTGTGAGACAAACATACTTTATGATAAGCTATAAATGTACATCGGTATGTTAGTTGGTGATGGTCACGTTTTTACCGATCATGAATAAGAGTTATTAAGTCATTAACATAAGTATATGTTAGAGACCATATCTTTGGATTGACCCACCGTGAGAATACTACATGGTTCGTGTCATTAGTTATTCTCAGTAAAGAATGTATCTGTAATCCTTAGACTTGAGATTATCTCAGTTTCCTACATGAGAAATTTTATACTTTAATATAATCTAACATCGTCTTTAACCGGGCGGTCATAAAGATTATAATTAGGTATATAATGAATTATGCGGAGGAAAGAGTTTAATTAAGATATGCTTTGTTCCTCTCATAAATTGAGAGAGATATCTTTAGGCCTCTTGATGATTTGATTGAAGAAATGCACGGTCGTGCTCAAGTGAATTAATAAAGAGTTATTAATGTCATTTCATGTTCAATCAAATTCGGTGTCAAGAAATATTTATCGACCAACATAAGGTTGACACATACCATGCCTTATGGACGATATAGATATCGTGTAACAAAAGGATACAATGCATGACATAAATTAGATTTGATCGAATCATCTATATTTGCTTAATTTGGGTAATCATGATGTCTTGCTAGAGGCCGCTCATGATTTATAATCCGTTGTGATTATTGCCAACATTAAGTAAACCTATAGGGTCACACACAAAGAACAACTATTGAGACGTACACAGAAAAATCATAACTTATGTGATAAGTTGTATGGAGAGCTACATAGTCAAGTGACATATCCAATCCTACATCTTATATAATAAGGTGTGTTGCATATATGGTTACATAGTTACCATGCACATAGGATATGAAACTTATGGACTATGTAGGCACAAGAGACACCCCAAAATCAGAATAAGGATTATAATATTTTCGTCCATCTTTTGTGAGACAAAGAGGAGAGAAAAATCCGAAAATTATTCTCTTGTTATTTCTGTGAGAGAAATGAAGAACGAATACTAGCATATATCGTTCTTTATCCGTTCAAAGGGGTTGTTCGTGTGGATACCGGTAGAGGACAAAGCGAAGTGCGGCGTCTTTGTGATTCGGGTTGAAACCGTGGTTTTGTTTGGAGAATCGGTTTGCTTGGAGAATCCGTTCGTTTGGAGATCGGTTTGTTAGACCGGTTAGGCGAAATATACAAAGGATCGGTTTGGAAACCGGTTTGGAATCGGGCAACGAGAAGCGTCAACCATATTCGCTTTTGATCATCACGGATTAAGCGTAATCCGAAGGTACAAAGTTATGAACTTTTCTTTGATTTAATTGTAATTCACGGATCCTTCTTTTGGGTTTCGAATTCGATTTTGTTTCGTTTTGTATTTTCCGCTGCGTTATGAACGGTAGAAACCCAACAGAATTTGTTGTTGCTTAGTTAATCAGTTATTCGACAACTGTTGTTGCATGGATAACACTCAATCAGAGATACCAATCGACCTCAAAAGTTCGGCGTCATGAACTCAAATATCAACTACATAATATCAAACAACAAGGCCTTACTTGCTCGGAGTTTCTGAACAAGATGAAGTACACAGTTGACCAAATGTCAACCATTGTTGTCCAGTCAATGACGATGACCCAGTTGATTACTTTCTCAATGGCCTAGGGCCAGAATATGAGAGTTTTGCCACATCGATCAACCAAAAGACAGATACGCCTTCATTCCCTGAGTTCTCCGGCCGACTACTCAGCCAAGAGCAAACCCTACCTCGAAATCGCCCTCTCTCCATTAACATCGCATCGAGTTTCCTTTTTATTTTCAATGGAGCTTCGAGTGTGTCGCACTTGGATGGACTCGGTCCATAAACTGCTTATACACCCCAAATATCTCATGGGTCTCCATCTCTTAGGCCGAACACATTTTATCAAAATATTCCCATGGCCTTTCTAATAATCCCCAATCTGGCCCATTTCAAATTGGCCCATCTCAATCATCCATTTTATACCCATTTCCAAATCAATAAATTCTTGAAGCACTCGCCACCAATTTATAAACACTCGGTTATCCTCCTTCTCATAAGGGATATAAATATCTTCATCTTTCTAAAAATCACCTATACATTAGTCGACATATTATTTTTGATGAAACCCATTTTTTCTTTCAACATCTCTCGACAAACTTAACATCCTCCATTCCACATACCTCATAACATACTACTCTCCCTTCTTGAAAATAACCCTCTTGCCAATAACCATCCTATCATAACATCATCTTTCAACAACACCTCACCACCCTCTTCCGCATCCTCTATTCCCGATCCACAATCATCAACTCATCCGATGATTACTTGAACACGCGATAACACTCGCAAAGCCAAGAAACACACTAATTTTGTCGCCTACACCTCCATCAAACATCCCATCTCCACATCTCTACTTCCCGATGAGATTGAACCTACGTGTTTCACAAACTCAAACAAACACCTTAAATAGCGCAATGCAATGTGGGAAGAATTTAATGTACTTCTTCAAAATAATACCTAGACCCTAGTTTTATCCAACTTCTCTCAAAATCTTGTTGGATATAAATGAGTATTTAAGATTAAGAAAAATCTCAATGACTCCATTCAATGCTACAAAGCTCGACTTGTTGCCAAGAGGTACCACAAAAAATAAGACATCGACTATACTGAAACATTCAGTCCCGTTATTAAACCAACAACCATTCATATTCTTCTTACCATTGCTCTCTCCCATTCCTGGCCTATCCGGCAACTCGATATAAATAATGCATTTCTCAATGGTGATCTTGAAAAAATTATTTTTATGCAACAACCATCAAGCTTCTTTGACCCTACTAGATCACATTATGTGTGCCAACTTCACAAAATGCTTTACGGCCTCAAACAAGATACTCGTGCCTGGTTTTACAAACTCAAAACTACTCTCACTAGTCTTGGCTTCACAAGCTCAATTTTCGTCCCCTCTCTTTTCATTCGCAAGAAGGATAATGACATCACCTTCATTTTTGTATATGTTGATGATATCCTTATCACCGGGAACAATAACACGATTATTCGAACTCTAATCAATGATCTTCACTCCCAATTCTCGCTCAAAAATCTTGATCCACTTTGCTACTTCCTTGGCATTGAAGCCCAATCTTCTCCCGAGAGCATTAACCTCTCACACCCTAAATTTTGTTCGATGTTAACAAGGTCTCTCATTTCATGCATTCTCCAACCACCACATATTGGACCACCGTTAAAACGAATTCTTCGCTATCTCAAAGGAACAATTATTCCCGGGCTCCAATTACGCCCCGCAACATCTCGCTTCCTTCAGGTCTTCTCCGACGCTGATTGGACAGGTTGTCCGGATGATCAGCGATCCACCACAGGCTATTATGTTTTTACTTGGCCCCAATCTAATTTTGTGGAGTTCCAAGAAACAAGGATAGTCTGTCACTCTAGTACCGAGGCCGAATATGTTGCCTTGCCATGGCTACCCAAGAAATCGTGTGGCTTCAATTCCTCTTCTTTAAACTTCATATCCCCCAAACACAACCCCTCATTCTATGGTGTGATAACATTGATGCCACCTACATTTCTCAAAACCCGGTGTTTCATTCCCGTACTAAAACCATCAACATCGATTTTCATTTCGTTCGAGAACCTACAGCTTCAAAACAACTCCTTGTCCAATTCATCAGCACCAAAGATCAGATCGCGAATGTTCTCATAAAGGGTTTATCTACTCCTCAGTTTCAATTACTTTGTTGCGTGTTCACCGTTCGAAAACCAGTTTCGCTTGAGGCAGGGATGTTAGAGTACTCTAGGATAGTTAAGTTAACGGTTGGATTTAATCCAACGGCTAGTTATTGTATGGCTAGAATCTAGTCTTAGAGTTATAAATACTCCTTATAATTTCTCAATCTATTTAAGCAATAATATAATCAATCATTTACTCATTTTTTTCTCTATTTCCTTCCACTATTCTCTCTATATCTCAACAAGATATTAATTCCTAATGTCTATGCAGAAATAATAATAATAATTAAGTCAATATCACCTAAGATTGCGACAATAACAACGATGGTATAAGTCAATATCACCTAAGATTGCGACAATAACAACGATGGTAGATGTATCAAAGATTCAGATGGTTGTGTTTTTGTTATCTGTTTTAGTATTCACTCATTTGTTTATTTTTGTTAACATTTCTTAACTTTTTATATTGTTTATTTTTATTTTATATTATGATATATTTTTTACTGAACTTTTATTTAGTTGATAATAATTAATAACCAACAAACAGGATCATGCCTAAAGAAAAAGGATTCTAAGAAAAACCTACAAATAATTTCAGAGCGAACAACAATTATCTTCTCTCTTAATATTATACTCGCTCACAAACAAACTCTCTTTTCTCTCTTTCGTCTTCTCTCTGTAGAGAGGCAGTGTCAGTGAACAGAACTCACCAGCTCTTCTCTTTCAGGTTCTCCTTCTAAACACCAAATCCCTTTTCTTCTTCCATTTTTGTTCTTTTTTTGTTAATCTTTGTATGTGAGAACAAATTACTTTTTGTTATTTCCAGTTTCTTATTTTTATTTTATTTTTTATTTTTTTTGAGAAATTTGGAGAGGGCTTAAGATTGCCAGTTTCTTCTTAAAATCAAACCCCATTGTTTTTACTTTTTTTTTCATTTTTTTTTTTCCCTTTTTTTTTTCATTTTCATTTCATATTTTCGTTGGGAAAAAGGAGAAAAGAAGTATATCTGTACTCCATTTCAGGCTTGCAATAAATCTCACCTTTTATTTACCTTTTTATTTGTCTTTCTCCTGAAAAGCAACCTCAATTTTTTTGTTCTTTTATTCACTTTTGCTTTTCCTTTTTTTACATTTGGGTACGTTTTCTTAAAGAAGAGGATAAAGGATGTCATCTTTTACACCATTTTCAGACATGTATATCTATGACTAGTAGAAAATGAACAAGAAATTCCAGCTTTTCTTGTTCACATTATTCTCTTTTACTGCTTAACTTTTAAGCCAAACCACTGGTTGCATGCTCTGTTTTTGGCCTCTCTGACCCTCTTCTTTTGTTTGTCTCTTTTTTTGTTTGTAAACAGGACTTTTTGTACTATTTTGTTTTCAACCTAAAGAAGAAAAATGCTAGATTTTATTCTCACCTCGCTTTTCTTCTAAGCCAACCTTCAATATCTAATTTCAACCTTCAATATCTAATTTCAACAACCAATCTCCCATATTCTCAACACAACTTATTCTTCATTTCAGGCTCAAAATAATCAGGAAAACAGAAATCCCCCAAAAAGTAACCAAATGGGTTGTATAAACTCAAAAATAGAAGATGAAGAGGCAGTGAGAAGGAGCAAAGAAAGAAGAAAACTCATGAAGAAGCTCCTGACGAACCGGTCCCACTTGTCAGTGGCCTACTTCACCTATTTAAAATCTCTAAGAGACACCGGCTCGACTCTCCGCCAATTCATCGAAATAGAATTCATTTCAGACCCCACAAAATCCCCAAATTCCCTCAATTTACCTCCCTCTCCCCCTCCTTTACCCCCTCCTCCCCCTCCCCTTCAATTCAGCCCGATCATAAAGAAAAACAGAGTAACTGGAACCGATTGCACCAAAGATATTTCAAGTGAAGTTGATAGCAACAGTGAGACTGAAAGCTGTTCTACTACTCCCCGCCCGCCTCCCCCACCGCCCGGATCCAATTGGGGGATTTGGGACCCGTTTGACCCGACACCCGTAACCCTAAATCCCGCGTCAATTTTGGGAAATAGTAATAATAATAATTATAATGTTAATATTAGTAAAAAGGAATTGGAAGATGAGGATTGGGAGGAGACAAACATGGATTTTGAAGAGGAAGAAGAAATTGAGAGAGTTCAAATCGGGAGAGAAATGCAAGCGAGTAAAGGGAGAAATTTGGGCATGGAATTGGGGGAGGATAATATTTCTATGCTGAGCTGGCAAACGAAGGAGTCTGACGTGGCGATGAATACTAGAGGGGTTTTGAAGAGCAAGAAGAGTTTTGTTGAGATAATTAAGGAAATCGACGAGTCTTTTTTGAAGGCTGCAGCAGCGGGAAAAGACGTGGTGTCTATTTTGGAGACAGATAACAGCTTTTCTAAGTCTTGGGAAATGGACGCCAAAAAACGTAAAGTTATAAATTTGACTTACCACCTCAACAAGATTGACTTACCACCACAACATATTTCGCTAATGATGTTATTATATATTTTAATTTTTAGGGAAAAATTCAAAGTCGGCCAAGGTTTTCAGTACGCTATCATTCAGCCGGTCCTTCAGATCTCCGTTAGAAAATAGCAAAAGTAGTTCTTTTTCTAAATCGAGTGCTACTAATTTTAGCCATGCAAATACGCTTCTCAAGCTTTTTGAGGAGGAACAGAAACTCTACAAGCAAGTCAAGGTACAATCCAATTAAAATGATTAATAATATCTGTACACCTCTATATATATTATTTATATATATAATATGATTAATGATGTTTTGTTGTATTGTAGGAGCAAGAGAGCGCGAAACTTCAGTATGAAAATTACACTGTGGAATTGCGCAAGTTAGAATCGGGAAACCACGACTTGGTGCAAGTAGAGAGAATGAAAGAAAAAATAGAGGACTTGCAGATCCGTGCAATTTCATTGCAGGACTCGGTGCAAAGCACGTCTCTTTCCATTGCCTTGATTAGGGATGAAGAATTGTTCCCTCAATTGATCGAGCTCTCAGCTGGGTAAAATCCCTAAATAGGGTTATTTAAAACGTATTGTTAGTAAATTTTATATTTGCAATTTTACTAGGGTAAATTTGAATTGACTCTTAATTTAGTGATTTTTATTTTCTCTCTAAGCAGAATAGCACAAATGTGGAGAGAGATGCATGAGTGTCACGAGGCCCAAGCCCAAGTGGCCCACCAGGCCAGGCTCCTTGAAAACCGTGCTGGAAATGACCCGACTACTGACCTGCTACGCGAGGCAGCACGCCAGTTGGAAACCGAGATTGCCAGCTGGCAGAATTCCTTCACTGACCTGATTAGCTCACAGAGAGAGTACATGCAAACTCTCAATCAATGGATAAAGTTAAGTGAGTCTTTGTCTCATTCGAGCTTTTGCATCGGGATCCGTGCTCTATGTGATGATTTACAGCGCGCTTTTGATAAGATATCTGAGAATGTAAGTAACTAGAAAAGAGATAAAATAATGTACAAGCTAGATAAAAGATTAATAAATAAATAAAAAAGGGGGAAATTTTGATAGATTATATTTATTCTGAATACTTTAAAAATCTCTCAAAATTTTGAAAATTCTGTTTCAGGAGTTTTCTTTTTGTTAATATTTTTACCTGTTTTTTATGTTCATATTTCGTTTTTATTTATTTAGGTGGCGGAAGAGTCTATCAAGAATTTTCTATCCGTAATACATTCAATAATCTCACAACAAAATGAAGAGAGACGACTAAGAAAGAAATCCGACCAATTAGAAGCCAAGTTGGAGAAAAAGCTCACGACGGATGCGACCCAAACGGGCAAAAATCAAAACACATTATCCAATGAGGCAAAACTAGATTCATACAAGAAACGGGTTGAAGAAGAGAAAATAAAGTATCTCAATTCGATTAGGGTTAGCAGAGCTATGACTCGTAACAATTTGCAAACGGGTTTGCCTAACTTGTTTCAGGCCTTGACGAGTTTTGCGGGATTGTGTGTGCATGCTTTTGAGGGAATTAATGGGGCGGGCGAGAGTTTGGTTAGTGCATCTTGATGTGTTCAATTTTATTGTTTAGCTTGTGTTTATAAATTTTAACTTGGTTTTATTAGCACAAGGGGAAGTTCTGAGTGGGACTCGAGTTTTGTAAATCCTTGTTTTTGTCTTCTTGTAATTTTGTTGCTTTGCTCATTAGTAGTTGCCCAGTGTCATGATTTCATGCAGACAACAAATCATGTGGTTATCATTTTATTTATGAGAAAGTTGTGACTGGATCAACTTGCCCAGTAACTTTGAAATGACCTCTACTAAATTTCTTTTTTCTATCTTTTATTTAATTATACTTTTCTCTTGTTACTGAGAGAAACAAAAAATCGACAAATCACGTCATTCTCATTTTACTCATAAGAGAAGAGAAGTATGATACAGAATCAGAATTTCTAACTAAAAGCTTCATTGTTGCTCTACATTTGTTTTGTTTAGGTATCACTAGAAATGATTGATCTGTTTTTTAGCGGGTTGAATTGAAATGAAGTATATTCTTGGTGGATTGTAAGGATTTACATTTTACGTTGTATTATTGAAAATAATAGGATTTTGATGGGTTGCATTGCATCTTATGCTGCATATACTAATGCAACAGAGACACCAGAGAAAATTCAAGCAAAATGAACCGGGTCAGTAAACAAAGTATTGGAAAAATAGATATTGCTTCCGGAAATCATTTGAAATAGTATTTTTCGGACCAAAATTAGAAATACTTTTATAGCAAATTTGTTCGACTTGTCCTCCTTAGTTTCCACTTGGTATCTCTTTTGTTTTCTTATCCTTTTGGCATTGGTGATTAACACAAGAATTGTTGTTTTGGTCTTTGAAACATAATTGAAATATATGCAAAAGAAATGTTGTCATTTAATTTGTATGTGAGATATTTTAGCTTTTGTGTTCCTGTTTTATACTTGTGCAATTAGAACATGAGTAAATTTGAGAGGAATATTTCCCCAAAACATCACGTTATGCATGCATATGGAATGAACCAAGTATTTTGATTTTTGGAATGACCCATAAATTGGGTAGAAAAGCTTGAATTAAGTCAAAATGACCACCGTATTTATATACTTGAATTAACTGAATACATCCTCGTTATTAGGTCCAGGTATAGAATTTGCTTAGCAGGATAAGCAAAATCCGAGAATACATTTCTCTCTTTCTACGAAGTGCCAAAATTTACTGAATCCATCCCCTTTCATCGTTCATTCCTCTTTTCTCTCCCGATGAACAAATCCAATTTAGAACAACCAAAAAGAAATTAAAAGAAAATTGTGAAGAACCGTTAATGGCTTTGTTAAATCTCTTTCCTTTGACCTCAAAACAAACAAAAATCTCTTTCCTTTTCTCTAGTTTTAAATTGGACCCTTAATTTGGCCTCGTTTGTTTTAATTCTGAGAATTCAGCCCAACTGTGGAGTGAAGAGATTGAAACGACCATGGAGGAACAGTGTTTGTGACGGTGGGAACCACAACCTTTAAGAAGCTCGTAGCAGCTGGAAATTGAAAGAAGCATGATATACTCATCTTCTAATTCAGATGGGTCGCGGTTCATACATCGCCTCAAAGGTTATTTCTTTCTCTAGTTCCTTTTTGGTGGTTACAACTAGAGGTGACAATGAGCGGGTGGGGATAGGTTTTGAATCTTCTAATCAATTCGGGTTCCGGTCAATAAGGAATGGAATGCGGGTCAATATACGGTTACAGGCTGTTCGGGTTGCAAACCATTCCGGTTCAGACCATTGATTACGAATAATTTTGGTTAGCGGTCATTTGAATTTCCGGTTGATTGGGTATTGGATTTTTCGGTGTTCGGATTAATCGGCTTCAGTTTCGAGGTCTGGCAAAAATATTTTGATGCTCGGTAGGCTACTGAGATTTTCATTTAAAAAGAAATAAAAGTTTTGTTACATTATTAGGAATGGAAACCAGACAAAAGATGTCTAATAGGGGTAATCAGAGAAGGCCCTCTTGGCGAAGTAGGGGATTTTACCAGTGTCTCTCTAAAGCTGTGCTTCTTGAATCGCCAGATTGTGAGTTACACTAGTCGGTGCCCTTTTGTTGTTGAAAACTCTTTGATTTCGTCGTTTCCATAGCGTCCAGCATCCTGCCACCAACGTATATCCCATAGTTTCTTCTCAGTTATCGTCAACTTGGTATCACGCACTCTCAACCAGAAAGATATAGGTGACTCGTCAGAAGAAGAAAGTGAGGGTGCAGCGAGTCGATCCCAGAATCTCATTGAATATGCACAATGTAGAAACAGATGTTCTGTCATCTCTATTGTTCCGCTGGAGCATAGAGTGCATGCAGAAGTGCTGAACCAACCCTTCTCAATCAGATTCTGTTGTGTTGGTAGTCGGTTGAGACCTAGAAGCCACAGGAAGAACCGAATTTCTGTGGGAATTTTTTTTCCAACCTTTGCATTCCAGTGTGATTTTCGATTGGTTTTGAAGAAGAATTTATAGGAGGATTTGGCAGAGTATGACCCATCTGATGTCCATTTAGGAGTGTCAGATGCAATGGAGAGTGTAGGAGAGTTGATGATGGCGAGAAGCTTTGCCGCTCGACAGAGATGAGAAAGTCATGAGGAATTTTTTTTTTTAATTTGCCAAAGAACTTTCAAATGTCCTCTAGGGAACTTTCTTTGTTTAGTTGATTCATTTGAATGTATTCTTTATATATTCAGAAATCACATTGTTCTTGTTCTCATAAGCGACCTGCTTACAAATTCAGAGTTTCTTATTAGTTTTCATATATGATCTACTTATGTTTGATTGTTTGTGTTGAAATATACTATATTCTTGGTGTATTTTGAGGGTTTGCGTTTTAAGTTATACTACTGAAAATAATAGGAGTTTTATATGAGAATTGTATTTGTATGAATTGGGACACCAGATAAAATTAAAGAAAAAAATGAATTGGAGATGAAACAGTTGATTACAGATTCTCATAAATTGGGGTGCAGGAGAATCATCAATTTACATCACTACTGGCCTAAGTATGGGACGAGTCATCCAACTCATTTATGCAACAAATGAATCTTGTATCATCACTTAGTCTTTATCTTTTTTTGGTTTCATATATAATGAAATGATATGTCAAAATTGAATACGTAACACATCTGAGTTTTTCTTTCACGCCTGCAATTTGAAACTTGAAACTGTACCTAAACTTGCTTCCTCTTAGTGAATGCCCTAAGTAAAAATATATTCATTATTATAGTTCTCATATATACCAATTCAAATTGCATTTTTCCAATAAGCTTATTTTATTTATTTATAGTGTGGAAGATTATTAATACTCAGGACTTGTTTAAAAATCTAATTCTTTTTTTTTATTAATTAAGGAAAAAAGAAAAAAAATTTTTGGGAAACACCTCTTGATGGAATTTATAGAAATGTATGATACATTTGAGAATTTTTATAAAACTTTTCATTCAGTTGGCTTATATATTGTTTAGGGGGTACTTTAATCACATATTAAGTAAATGATTGTTACCAGAACTCAACTCATGACTATACTAACTAAATATTCATCAAACTCTTACTATCACATGACACATCAACACTCCCAAAAGTTATATGAACAAAACTCGAATCCGACATATCGGTCATCCATCGTTTTGGACCGCCATTTGTATCGCACAAAACATTATGCGCATAGGAAACAAATCTAACATCAGGACCATTACACACATTTGTTATCCCTAATTTAAGCAACTTAGTTGTTCTAGAGAGGACCACAAGGGCAGAAAATGTAGAAAATGTGTTACCAACGAAAACCTCAGCCCTTGCACTAACCTCAAAATCAATTGCAGACTGTATGATATAAGGTTGTTTTTCGTAAATATCCCAAACTCCGAGACTCTTTTTGTCGTAAGGAACCAAACCAGGCCCCCACCCGCTAAGCACGGAATCATCATCCGATAAGCCATCAGCTACGGCAAGATAAATCCGAGCGGGTTGAATTTTACGAGCAATGTATGAAACCATTTCAACAATATCTTTTTCATTGCTACAAACATTAGTTAACCTATTCCATTTTTGCCACTTTTTGCAATGGTCTTTCCAATCTCTCTCCCTTCTCATGTGAACCACAATATAACTGGAATCTGATAAGGAATTGTTTCTTGTTCTAAGACCAACTTCTTTGATCTTTGATGTAACCTTACTCACTTCTTTTTCGATTTCACTAATTAACACCATGCATTCAAATACTTTTGCATAATCCTTAACAGGCCAATAGTCGTACCAAAGAAATGGTTGTATTCCAGTAATTCTAATTACCTCAAACTCATCAATTTTCTTATCATTTGTGTACCATCTCAATTGGTGCAAGTCTTTTTCCAATGTCCAACTCTTGTCATTTTTCTTTTTCATCTCAAAAGGCTTGGTTTTATTAGATAAACTCGACAAAAGACCTAACCTCACAAAACCGTCACATAAAGAGTTGAACTTGTCAAAATCAAATATCTTGTCAAATGTGATGGCGTCGTTTAACTCGACTTCACGGTTACTTAATATCTATTGAAAATGAAAACTCAATAAGTACTAAAAAAAACCACAATAAAGTACATTTGAAATAATATGATACACTTTATTTCTTTCACTGAAGTAGTTTCAGAGCGATATAGTAATCAGTACCCGGTTAAAAGTAGGCAAGAGGAGGGTGCGGTTCAGGAATCTTGCGGTAAGCACGGCTCGTGCAAACGATATTTTTTGGTTGTTTAATCCGCCAAAACTGATTGGTGAGATTTGAACGAACTTGTCTTTCCTGATTGTGCTTTGTGATTTGCTTGCTGGTGCGGTGGCTAGCCATTGAATCTTAGGCGATGGAGAGAGAAGTTCTATCAACAGAAGAATAGCAATGATGGATACTATGCTTGGTTTTGAATGAAATTTGAGATGTTGATATCTTGAGAAGTACATGATCATTTTGAATGGACCTTCATTGAATTCCTAATTTGTTTGGTTGAATAGGATCGCAGTACACATTACTCATGATGTGATAGATTTCGAAAGAATGTTTCAAAACTTACAGTAACTGTTGCTATAATACACATATATATGATTTAAAATAAATGTATCACATGAAACAAGATCTTGATTCTGATTTTCTGCAAGACCACAAAAAGTATAAAAATGGATAGATTTTTGAGGACTTATATAATATATTTTGAGTTTACCACTACTAGATTAGTATAGTGGTTATGGCACCCATAGGTGAAAGATTCGAATCTTGCGTTTAGCATGACTAATTTAAAAATTTATGGAAGGACATACGAGTCCACCCTAAAGAGAACGAAGGAAGCGATCGTTTGTAGTTCTCCCTCAATATATAATATGTTTTGAAATGTTTTTATATATATCATTTAATTGTACACGTATATGATACATGCCAGAAACTTTGAGAGATTGAAGCACATAACGAGGGAACATCTCTACTATAAGATCGAACGCCACTTCAGAATTCAGATGTCCTTATGGGCCGGGAAAGATAATTACCGGAAGATCTTGATGGGCCCGTTTGACAAACCATGAAATCAAAGAGTAGTGGAATATAGAATAGTCGATTATTCTGTTTTATTCCAATAGCGTTTGGCTAGATAGTTGGATTAAAAATTTGATTTAAATAATTAAACAATGATTTATGATCATATAAAATAAGGAAATGAGAAAATTTGAGTGCCATGTAGGATGAAATTTGAAATAAAAAGGAACATTTATGTTTTCTAAATTATACTATATTCTATGGAATATAACAATTACATCCCTACCTTGGAATAGAAGAATTTCACATTTTCATGCCTTTATTTCAAGATATTTCATTGCTGTTTGGCTGGAATAGAGCCACAATTCCTCTATTCCACCATATTCTATGTGTGTCGAATGGGCAGGGATGTATTAAATTTTTTTCAATAAATTTAAGGAAATATGTTTACACAATCGGCAAATCACGCCTAAATCACTACGGACCCAACTAGTTTGGGCCCGTCGTGCAGCACTCCCGCCAATGCCTCCCATTTTTCCTTCACGTCGCTCTTTTCTTCTCCAGCACGACAACTATATATATTGTTATTGGTTGAATTATATATTGTTATATCATATCTATATGTTGTTATCCATATTTATATATCACGTATATATATTGTTATATCATATCTCGTATACCGATATATCTATTATTTTTATCTCGAACTATATATTGTTATAAATATAATGTTTTGTCTCGAATTACATACTGTTATATGACTTATATCATATCTATATACTATTTTATATATATATATATATATATATATATATATATATATATATATATATATATATATATATATATATATATATATATATATATATATATATATATATCGCCGTAGCAAGCTGAGCTGGCAGCCGTCGAGTGGATAGTCGCCGCGTCGTCGCGTCGCCAGTGTGTTTCTAGGGAACTGACGTCGGCCACGTTCGCCGGCGTGCTGTAAATCGGCGTGTTCTATCGGGTCCCTTAAATTTATGTTAATAAGTTTTAATTTAACTTTTGGTTTTAGCATAAGAGCAAGTTTCGAGTGGAACTCAGGGTCCCATAAATCCTTGCTGTTGTAATTTTACAAACTTCATTAATTATGTTAAGTGATGTTTTTGATTTCATCTTTTAATTTTTTTTCTCTCTGAAAATTCAAAAAATTTCAATGTTTTGCAAGTTAGTCCTGTCATATACTTAGTTGCTAGGATAATGCTTCATGCTAGTAACATTTTTTTTCGGGACAATTCATGCGAGTAACATCAAAAATCATGTGATTATCATTTAGTCACAAGAACATTGTGATCACGTCACAGCGTCAGCATGCAAATGAGTTCATATGACATATAGTTATTTTATATTTTTTTTTATTTCAGTTATATTTCTATTTTCTCTTGTTAATGAAATTGAAATGAGAACTTTGACAACTCATGTAGTTATTTTTTACTTGAAAGAAAAGCATGAAATGAGAGTTGTTGTATAGTATATAAGCATAGAATGTAAGCGGATGCTTCATCTTTGTTTGAGTAGTTTTCTGAAAATTAAAAAAAATACTCAATATGTTCCAAGTAAAATTGAGTATTTGCTAGCATCCTCGCCAAAGAAAGGGCGCAAACTGCTCTTTGAAAGCGATTCTACTAGCATCAACTTAGATGGCCTCCTCACCCTAGATTTTTAATTAATTATTCTCCTCTTTTTTATTTCGGTTCATGAGATTTAAATATTGTGGTGACTAGATTATAAGAACTTTTTATTTTATTTAATAGTATCTCAGTCGAGGCAATCGCCTCCTCAAGCTTCAAAACAAAACAAAACTGAGTATTTGCATTCAAAGTTATATTAATAAAAAATGATTTTGATTTATACAAGAGCTCATTTTTATCTTCATACATATTATGATGTGATATCAGAGAAAATTCAAACACAATGAGCATATGAGATTCTATCCAAAATTATTCACACAAGTAAGCGTGTTTTTTATGTAAAAGATCAGTATCTAATATATTAATTTCAGGCTTTAAAAATATTTTGTACTATTTTGACTACATATTACTTTTGTAGAGTATTAACATGTTAAATAACTGATTGTTACAGGATATTTTGGTACCTTCACACATGAAGACACAATATTGGAGTATATATGTATCTGTCACGTTTCATTCATATGTACAAATGTTAAGGTTGGTAGTGATGGAGATATCCATTCTCTTTGTTTATTGTTGGAGATGTATATTTGAGCATTAGTTTAGGTAGTTATACTAATTGGATGAGGTGACCAAAAACTGACGTGACAATAGGATTAGGCCTAGGCTTTTGCTATATAAAGTAGTGTAATTAGAGAGTTTTAATCAAGCAAGAATTAATTACACTTCTTAATCTTTAAACACAATGTATACAAATTAGTGAAATGAGTAGATACTTATATTTGAACTAGGGAGGTATTCAACTCAAATCGAAATGAATTTCACTCTTTGTGTTGGTATTAATGCAGAAAATTGTGAACAAAATTGTATTATTCAAAATAAGGAACTATTTTTTTTAGGAAGAAAATAAGGAACTATTATATTTTTTTTTTCAGTACATTATGAATTTCACTTTTTTTATTTTATTTTCTGAAGGTTGTAATGAATTTTTATTTGTTTAATGAAATGCAGCAAGCAGTTTACTTACCGTCCTCACAAAAAAAAAATATTGAGGCACATAATGAAAAATCAAACAAAATGTTTATTGTACTTAAAAAGTACAAATCAATATATGCTTTACAATTGTACAAACAATAATATAATTCGATAGATATGCTAACACTTGCTAACTCAAGTAGTCAATACACAACTCAAATAAGGGAGAAATCCCAAATTCGAGCCCAGCTGAAGCTGAGGCTGAGATTTTTTTTCTTTTTTCTTTTTGGTATACGAAAGACAGACGAGCCCCCGATACAACTAAAGAAAATTATGCCATGGGTATGTTTTCTTAGTTAATATACCATTTTCATATTTATGTACAAAAAAGATCACTATCATTATACATTCTACCCTCATCTTCTACTTTGTACTTACCATCAGTTTGTTGCAGGATATTTAGGTACGTCACACTTGAATACACAATGTATACCAATTAATAACTGCCAAAACTACGGAAATTTGTCTATATAAATATTTGAAATAGGTAGTCTTGAGGTATTCAATTCAAATCCAAATGAATCGCCTCATTGAGTTGATATCATCAATGCAAGAAACTGATAAATAAAATTGTATGATTGAAATAATACGGAACTAATAATCTGATACTTTTATTATTAGTATATTATATTGTGACGCCTTAAGAAAAAAAAAATTTAATTAGTATGTTTCACACGGTCAATATATCATTTTCATATCTATGTACAATATATATATATATATATATATATATATATATATATATATATATATATTCATCATAGTTCATACATGCTACCCCATTTGCTACTTATCATCAGTTGTTAATTTCTTTGATAAATATCATTAGTTAGTTAACTAAGAAAATAAAATAAATTCTTTTAGTCATCGTGTAGGAAAAAGGATCATAAAGTTTACAAATGAAACCTTACATTTGGATACTAAACTTCGATTAAACTCAATATAATTACCATATTTGCTTAATCAAATATATTTTTCTCTAACATAGAAAGAACTGAATACACACTCGTTATTAAACCCCAGTATCGACTTAGCTTAGTACGTACATTAAAGCAAAATTCGAGAATTCATTTCCCGATTGTTACAATATCCAGGAATCAAATTCCTGTGTTTGCTTGACAGAGCCTGCCATTTTTCGCTCTCTTTTTTTTCTTCTTCCCGATTTGGAGAAATCCAATTTAAATCAACCGAAGAGAAACTTCAAAAACAATTCAAAGAATCGCCATTGGGTTGTTAAATCTCTGTTTTTCTATCTAGTTTCAATCATCCTTCAATTGGACCCAGAGTTTGACATATTTTCTTACCCAATTGTGGAGGTGAAGAGATGGGAACGGCCATGGAAGAAGAAAGAATGGTGTTTGTGACGGTGGGAACCACGAGCTTTGACAAGTTCATAGAAGCTGTGGATTCGGAGAGAGTGAAGGAAGCTTTGTATAAAAGAGGATATACTCATCTTCTCATTCAGATGGGTCGCGGCAGTTACATCCCTTCAATGGTCATTCCTTTTTTCAATTAAAGGAATTCATGTTACTTATTTTATGATCTTTTTGCATTTACAATTATTCCATTAAAGGAAAAATTATATCTTTTTGAACTGAATTGACCCGTATTATAAAATTCAGGTTTCAGGAGAAGATGGGTCTTTAAATGTTGATTATTTCACATTCTCATCAAGTATTGCTGATTAGCTAAAATCTGCATCTCTCATTATTAGCCATGCTGGTAAGCTAAACACATTTCTCACAATTTTGTCATGAGATTTCAAAATTCAATAATCTATTTCTCGTTTTTATGATTTTAGGATCAGGAAGCATATTTGAGACATTAAGATTAAGTAAACCCTTAATTGTGGTGGTCAATGAGGATTTAATGGATAATCACCAAGCTGAGCTGGCAGAGGAATTAGCTGACAGAAACCATCTCTTTTTTTCAAGGCCAAATAATTTAGCTGATGCTATAGATTCCATGGATTTGGAGTATCTTGTCACTTATGCACCAGGTGATCCTAACACCATTGCTGTGGAAATTAGTAACTTCCTTGGATTCCCCTCTGTTTGTGTTATAATACAACATAATATAAAAAAAAAAAAAATGAATGAATGAAATAATATGAAAATGTTGAAAAGTCAATAAGCTGCTTACCTTGAAGACCCATTCACACCTTCACGAAGCTGAAATTTTCATTTCGTTTTGAGCTTGGATAAATTAAACGGTGCCCATTATTTTTCTTACAATATTTTGATACTATTCCTTCTCTCTCTAAACACAAAAATAAAACCATTTTCTCAATAGAGAGAGAGAGAGAGAGTAAGGCAGAGAGAGAGGAGAGCAGCGGCTGAAGAGAGAGCGCAATTAGAAGCGCGCCAAGTGAGAAGTTCGGGCCAGAGAGCGGCATCACCGGAATTCACGTACCGAAGAAAGACGAGTCTCTAAAATCATAAAGCTTGAGCTTTTTGAGGTAATTAGTTGAATTGAGCCTTTAATCTTGATGCTATGTCTATTACTACCATTAAAATCGGATCAAAAGCTCGGAATAATGGAAAACGTAGTTTTGGGGAGGAATTGAAATTGAGTAGAGAGATTGTGAAATCGATTTTTGTAAGTGTACTGAGGTTGGGGATGGTACGGGCGTCTGAATATTGGCGTTCCGGCCATCTATTGGCCTTGCCGTTAGAAGAGAGGGAAGCTTGAATAGGGTTCGGTTTTGGGGGATGAAGAAACGAGAGAGAAAGGGGAGAGGCGGAAGAGGAAGAAAGGAGGAGAGATAATTAAGCTGCTTAAGTTATTGGGTCGGATTCAGTTCTTAACGGGTCGGGTTTAATATCCATTAAATAAATATCCAATAAGCTTTAATTAAAAATCTGTTTGGGCCAAGAGTTATTGGGCTGGATTTTTAATATTTAAATGGAAAGAAAATGGGCTAAAATAATTTAAGTGGATTTTAATAGTTGTTGGGCCGAAATATTAATAGGCTGAATTTTAAGTAATGGTGGGCTGAATTATATTTCGAATTTGGGCTGAAAATAATAATTAAATTTGAATTGGGTATTTATTTGGAGTTGGGCCATGTAGTAATTAAATAATTATGGATTAGGCCTTTTACTTATAATGATCCAATTAATTAATAGTTGGATTAATAAGCTTTTAGGCCAAGATAAAATACATGGCTGAGTATTTGAGTATTTAGTTATTTTATTTTATTCAGTAGGTAGTTGTAGTAGCTATCAGTAGAATTAGGTCAGTTTTAGACTGACATGTCTGATCAGTAGAATTGGATCAGTAAAATATTCATAACTTCTCCATTCAGTATCCGTTTTCAGTGTTCTTATAGTCGTTAGAAAATATATTCCGAGACAATTTTAATGGTAGTAATTAAAAGATATTATTATTATGTATTTATTTATTTATTTATTTACTTATTTATTTATTTATTTATTTATTTTTCAATATTATATAAATGTTATTTCAGTAGGATATGTATCAGTGGTAAATCTTGTGGTATAAATGTTAGTGGTAGAAAAATATTATTTTTATACAAGTGGATGAGGAAGACACATGTACGGACATTTTTAGTAGGTCTGGTACCAGAGAGCAATTTTTGGGTCGCTCCCGAAACTTGCAAACTGTTAGACGTGACAGAGTTGGAGACACCACTCTCGTGTGGTTGAGAGTGCAGCAGACTGACTTATCTCAAGTAGATCCGAGATTGCAGTCTATGAGTGGGTCCCGTGTGGTTGCCAACCTTATCGTAGTTTTTAAATATACTTATATGTATATTTTTAGTAGTACCACTTATATTATAAAAGTAGTAATTTTTGTAGCAAGTGGTAGTTCTTATAAGTGGTGGCAGTGTTTCGTAGAAGTGTAGTATTTATCATTCCAGTAGGGTAGTAGCTGTAGTAGTGGATAATATTTTATTATCTGACTTTTCTGACGCTCAGCCAATATTCCCAGGTAGCGCTTGACGCAGGAGGTGGTGGCATACATAGATTCTTTTGAGAGCATAGCAGAGAGAGCCAGTACTAGTGTATATTTTTATCTAGTAGTTTTTAGTTGTATTTTTAGTTTGTAGATATTATTTTTACTTTTACATGGTGAGATGTGGCTTGTATTATTTTGACTCTGCTATTGCTCTATATATATATCTATATGTGTTGTGTATGATGATTTTGGGTCGTGACAGTTTGACTATATTTTTATTATTATTTTGATTTATGTTGGTAGAATAGGAAATAAAAAAGAGGTTAAGTTGCTGAAAATCTTCTACTTTTAATCGATAATTATTGGTTAATTGGAGTGTAAACAAGTATTGGTTCAGCAAAATTCTTTGAAATGGTAACTTTTGGACCAAATTGAAGACGTATTGAATAATTATGATAACTCATTCGACTTATTCTCCTTATTTTCTTTTTGATGTTTCTCTTGTTTTGTTATCTTCTTAGATTCATGGGTTAATAAGGAACACTGTCCGTTCGATCTTTTGAACAAAAATTGATATGAATAAAAAGTATATAGAGAAATCATTATGTGAGTTAATAAGTGATATATGAGGAGAACCGAGTGTCTTGAATTGTTTGTATTTGTGAAAGTGATAATCATCAAGGTACATTAAGGATCATGCTTTCATGCAAACAACAAAAAAATCATGCGGTTATAATTTTAATCATGAGAAAGTTGTGACTAGATCAACTAACCAAATTACTTTCTAATGAACTCTACTAGTTTTCTTTTATCAATCCTGGATCCTAATTTTTGTACTTTTTTCTTGTTATAGACATAGAAAATAAAAGTTTTAGAAATCATGTAGTTCTCATTTTACTCGTAAGAAAAACATGATACAAGGGTAGTATTGGCACATATAAGTTCAGAATTTATAACAAAAGTCCATCCATGTTCTACTTTTATTTAGTTGTATTATCGGAAGCAAACTACATTTTTGGTGTATTGTGAGGATTTGCTTTTTAAGTTAATACTATTGAAAATAGTAGTAGTTTGTGTGAGATTGCATTTTCTTCGGTATATGGTAATGAGACACCAGAGAGAATTCAAACAAAATGACTTGGAGAGAGAAACAAGTATTGGATAATTGGTTCCGTAAAATCCTTTGACAGCGCAAGTTTTGAACCTACAATGAAGATCATATTGACTAAATTTTTAAATTTATTTGATTTCTCATTATTTTCCATTGATTTTTTTCTCTTGTTCCTTACCATCTTAGAACCATGGGGATAAGAAAATGTTTACTCACGTGATTATTTGAACACATTTGATATGTATTAAAATTATGTCTTTTTTCTCATTGTAAGCCTTATGTAACTAAATATGAGTACGAACATATTTGATATGTATTAAACTTGTGTCTTTTTTTCATTGTAAGCCTTATGTAACTAAATATGAGTACCAACATATTGGATATGTATTAAAATTATGTCTTTTTTTTCATTGTAAGCCTTATTATGTAACTAATGAGTACGAAAAAAAGGAAAGATTGACAAGATAAATTGAAAGCAACTCCACTCAAAATATACAGAATTTTTTTATAAATTTAATCAAACATTCAACACACTTCTACACTCACATGATACATCAACACTCCCTTGAGTTATACTCACAAGGCTCGAATCAAACATATTGGTCATCCATAGTTTCGGACCACCATTTGAACCGCGAACATTATACGCATAAGCAGAATATCTAGCATAAGAACCATTACACAAGCTCATTATGCCTAATTTAAGCAATTTATAAGTTCTAGACAATACCACAAGGCCTGAAAATGTGGAAAAACTATTGCCAAGAAAAATATTAGCCCTTGCACAAACCTCAAAATCAATTGCGGATTGTATCAAGTAAGGATATTTCTTGTAAATATCCCAAACTCCGAGGCTTTTTTTGTCGTAAGGAATCAAACCAGGTCCCCACCCGCTAAGAATGGAATCATCATCCAATAAGCTATCAGCAACAGCGAGATAAACTACACTGGGTTGGATTTTAGGGGTTATATGTGAAACCATTTTTACAATCTCTTCTTTACTACTACAAATATTAGTTATATTACTTTTTTTTTGCCACCTCTCACAATGCGGCATCCAGTCTCTCTCTACTCTCATGTGAACCGTTATGTAATCCGAATTGAAACCAGAAATAGAATCAGAATCATTCCTTGTCTTCAAACTAACTTCTTTGATCTTGGATGTAACCTTAGTTACTTCTTTCTCTATCTCACTAACTAAAACCAAGCACTCAAATATTTTGGCATAATCGTTAACCGACCAGTAGTCTTCCCAATAGAAAAAAGGTTGTTTTCCTCTAATCTTAATTATCTCAAATGCATCTATATTTCTGTCATTTCTATACCTCCTCAATTGGTCCATGTCCCTCTCCCTTGTCCACCTCTTGTCTTTTATCTTCATTTCGAAAGGCTTGGTTTTGTTAGATAAACTTGAGCACCGGCCAAGCTGCACAAACCCATCACATAAAGAGTTGAACTTGTCGAAGTCAAATATCTTGTCAAATGTGATGGTGTCGTGTGAATTGACTTGAGTGAAACTTAGTATCTATTGAAAAAGTAAACTTAATTAGTCATATACAGATCATAAAGATTAAAGAATGACAACAAAAACCAACAAAAAAGGATCAAACGCGTGCAAAAGAGAGGAGAAAAAGATTGTGTAAGATTGTCCGTCAAGTATTATATAGAAACTAAAACGGGGTGTGCATGAAATATTATTTCATTTTTTTCTTTTAACAAAATAACATCAATATATTTTCTTTACTACCTGGCTAAAGACAGGCATGAGGAGGGTCCGATTGAGGAATCTTGCGGTTAGAAGCGCTTTTGCAAGTGCAATTTTTTGGTTGTTTAATCCCCCAAAATCGAACGGTTGCACTTGTAAAAACTTCTCGTTCCGGGTCCCGTTTTGCTGTTTTTGTGTAGGCGAGGTGATTAACCATTGAAAGGAAGGCGGAGAAGAAAGAATTTCTTTTAATACAAAGATAGCAATGATTGAGAATACTACTGTTTTGTACTGTGAGAAACACTTCATTATGAATTAACCCTCGTTCTGTTCCTTCAATCGGTTTACTGTGTATATAACCCTCATATCCATTGCGTTATTTAAAGAATTAAAAAAAGATCCACATGTGACTAACAGATTGCAACTACCCGTCAACCTGGCGACTTCACCGCTTCTTCTAAACAGCGAGTCAAGATTCCAATCTTAAAATATCTTTTTGTCGTGTCCGATTCTTCTGTGGCCAAATGGGCCATGCAGCCGGCTGCTGAACAATCAGGACCACTTATCATGTGGGCCCCACACTCCATCAAGATTGCAACTACCCGTCAACCTGGCGACTTCACCGCTTCTTCTAAACAACGAGTCAAGATTCCAATCTTAAAATATCTTTTTGTTGTGTCCGATTCTTCTCTGGCCAAATGGGCCATGCAGCCGGCTGTTGAACAATCAAGACCACTCATCATCCTTGATGGAGTGTGGGGCCCACATGATAAGTGATCCTGATTGTATGGCTGCCGGCTGCATGGCCCCGCTTCTTCTAAACAGCGAGTCAAGATTCCAATCTTAAAATATCTTTTTGTTGTGTCCGATTCTTCTGTGGCCAAATGGGTCATGCAGCCGGCTGCTGAACAATCAGGACCAATTATCATGTGGGCCCCACACTCCATCAAGATTGCAACTACCCGTCAACCTGGCGACTTCACCGCTTCTTCTAAACAACGAGTCAAGATTCCAATCTTAAAATATCTTTTTGTTGTGTCCGATTCTTCTGTGGCCAAATGGGCCATACAGCCGGCTGCTGAACAATCAAGACCACTCATCATCCTTGATGGAGTGTGAGGCCCACAAGATAAGTGATCCTGATTGTATGGGTGCCGGCTGCATGGCCCATTTGGCCACAGAAAAATCGGACTCCTTTTTGTTCCTCCTCAAAAAATATATGTTTTTTGTTTAACTGGAACCGATTAGTTCTTTAATAGCCTGACAATTAAATTACATATCTAGATGTGGGACTTGGAACTTTCTTTATTCAATAAAACAAAAATCACCACTCAATGGACAAATTCCATAAAATATACTATTATTTGAATGAAACTGGTTATTTTTAAATTATCTGCAAAGATCCAAGAGCTCTGACCTCAAATTCCATCAACAAATGATAATGTGATGCTCAAACTTCCTTCATTCATAAAAAGAAAAGAAACATTCATCCTCAATGAGATTAGTCAAAACACTTAAAATATAACCTAGAATGAGTATCACTCTCTCTAAATAGGCATTACAAAACAAAAAACAACCCAAAACTCGAATCCAAATCTAGTATACAAAAACACTCCCACATCTACTCTCACAAGTTCCAAATTCCAACTTTTTTTCAATAAATCAAATTTCAACTTCCAACTTCCAAACATAAAACTCTCCTAATGGAGCCTGGTCATCTCCTCAACCCTCTTACAAAGTTCCTCGACCGGAACAGCCATCGCCTTGGACACCTCGTCCATGCGGGTCCGGTTCAAGTCCAAAAATGACTCGATCAGATCGCCATCCAAAAAATTCCTCGAATCCACAGTCTTCTTCTCATTGTTGAATGAGCGCCAGTGCTCGTGACTCAACCCTCCGACTCCTTTGATCACCTTCACCAAGTTGCTTTGCAGCTTCTCGAGGAATAAGTATTGCTCGTGCGGTAAGGACGCAACAACGCCAATCACGCCGTTTACGGTACCTGTGATAATCAGGATATTAGAAAGGGGACTAGATTCATTTTGAATATTTTTCCTGTCTTTATGAACAATGTTATGCCGGTAAACAAATATTTAGTATAACCGGTGAGCAATTATAACACACTTCAGCGACCACAAAAAGTACAACATCTTGGCTTAAACCTTAAACATTCATTAACTAGTTCTATTTGACAATTTAGACCAATATGCCACTTAACATTACCAATATTAGGGTTTAAAATTAAATATGGTGTAACAAATAGGGGCATGCGACATCTAAACCCTAAATTTTATTACAGCTTGGGTGAACATTAAAGAATGCAACATAGCATGACCAAAAAGCATCACGACAACATGACAGGGCCTATAATGTAAATAATATTTACACTACACACCTTGTCATGCTGCGTAATGCATTTTGGTCATGCTGTGTAGCATTTTATATTAACACAACTTGGGTAAACTCACCGAATATAACAGTCGGAATAGATCCAATCTCAGAATCCGGTAGCCTCATCACAAGAGACCCATGCCTAAACCGATTGACAAACTCGCCGAGATGGAACTCGCCCAAGACCTCGAGGCGACCGCGCTCCTCGTCGGTGGCCGCGTCGCTGTTCTTGCGCACAGTGAAGAGGTTGAAGTTGTTCTCCGCGCCGAGGTACACGTCGTCGTCCAGGATTTCGACTGCCGACATCCAGTTCGCGTTGTAGTCTCGCGCCAGCTCCTCTATCGCCCCTTCCTCATGCTAGAATTATAAAAAGATTTTATTTTTGAGAATAATTATGAGGGGAAATATGATGGGTTGTGAAAATGTAGGTAGTGATAGTGATACTTTTGTGAGATTTTGAATATTGTTTGTAGAATATTTAATTTTTTGGTAAAGTGAGATTTAAAATGTTTTCTTTTTGTCCTTTTAGTAGATTGAACATCTATTGAACATGTATGATGACAAGAATAAATAGTATGGGTTGTGAAAATGCATGTAATAATAATAATGCTTCTAATCTGAGATTTGAAATATCATTTGGAACATCATTTGTAAAAATTTAGTTTTATAGGTACACTGTCACTTGTGAGATATACAACATTTTATTTCTGTCACCTCAATAGATTGAGCATCTAAAATTTATGACAAGAATACAGATAGAGACTTAAAATACCAGCCAAAGAAAATAAAAACTCGCTATAAAACAAACCATACCTTATAAGAAAATTGGGAAAAGTTGTGAGAAAAATAGAGTGGGGCGTGAAGATGTGTGTAATGGTAGTGAAACGAATGTGAGATAATAGAATATTATTTGAAGAATATTTATTTTTTTGGTAATCTGAGATTTGAAATGTTTTCTGTTGGTCCCTTTAGTAGATTGAGAATCTATCGAGCATGTATGACGAGTAATTCATGTATCTATTGTGAAAATGTATTTAATAATAATGCTTCTAATATGAGATTCGGTGTAATAATTTGTAAAAATTTAGTTTTTAGGTAATGTGAGATATAAAGCATTGTATTCCGGTTCCTTCAATAGATTGAGCGCACATCTATCTAACAGGTATGACAAGAATAATTCATGTATTGCTCTTACAAAACATGAAAAATGAAAAAATTCGCTAATAAATATAGGAAAAAACACATACCTTATAAACGAGCAACGAAATAGACTTCATCAAATCACCTACGACGATAAAATCGCCGCGGGTCTGCACATAAAGAGCTAAAATATGGCCGTGGTGCCCGCACTCGGACTGGAGCTCGCGGGACCCGTCCTCTCTCAATGTCCATTTGTAAAGCTGTATCTTTTGATTGATCGCGGCCAGGAGTTTCCCGTTGAACGCGTTGAGGGAGTAGACTGCGCCTTTGGTTTCCTTTTCAGCAAGTAAGGTCAGTTTTCCTTCCTCCACCATGAATACCAAGATTCGGCCCTTCAAGAAAAGAAATAATATAATTTGAGTTGAATTTGAGAATGAAAAGTAATGATTTCGTGAATACTGAGAAATCTTCTATTAGATGCCACAATATTAGGAAATATCATGTATACTCCTATGAAACATAAGAGACGCCATGCATACCCTCCTCCATCTTTTTATTTATACATGAATAAGTTCTAAAATGGATAATTAAGGCATATATTATTCATAAACTTTGTCGACGAGGGGTATTAATGATATTTCTTACATTCTTTTATATGCAATGATGTAATTTCAGTTTTCGGAGGGGTATACATGGCATGTCAATCTTTTACATAACCCAATTGGAAAAAAAAACAAAAACCAACCAACTGACCTTAGTAGGCTCGTTCTCTTCAGGCAAAACATACGCGGTCCCCACACAATAATACACCCCCGCATCCTCCGCGAAGCCACAGCTAATCACCGAGCAGCCGTATTCATAAGCATCCAACGTATAGCTCGACACCACCTCGAAGCTCTGATCATCCAACAACCTCACGTAATGCGTCTCGGTCTCCTCGGCGGCGGTCTGCGTGTTGCGGTAGCAGCAGATGGCGAAGGACCGCGACTGCTCCTGGTGGCAGATCCGGCGGGCTTGTTCGCCTAAAGGGATCGTGCGGATGTGGAGCTTTTGGATGTCGTCGATTGTTCCGATTGAAAGCTCGCCTTCTTTTGCGATTGCCAGGCTGGAGGAGAAAATGGAGGGATGTGAAGGATTAATTTATTTAGTTATTATATGGGTTTTTTTGAGGATTGTTATTAGTTTATGGGGTAAAGATATTGCTGGTCCTACCTTTTTGTGAATTTGGGTTCTTGTCTGTATTCTTTTGGGTTTCACTACAGAATGTTGGATTCTAAATTTCTAATTTAATTGGATTGTAATTTGGTCCTTGTACTACTGTTATAGTACTGATTTCACCTTTTTGGTCTTTGTACTACAGATCATGCACAGTTAGTCCCCGACTCGAGAAATAACTATGTATGTACTCCCTGACTTGAAAACTAATTATGTATGTATTCACAAAGTACAGGGATCAAAAAGTTTAAGACAATAGTTCATAAACTAAAATGCAATCCAATTAGAGTACAATGCCAACAGCGCATTTAATAACATTATTAGAGAGAGAGAGAGAATCAAAACCTGTCAGGAAAGGCGGCGGAGTTAAACGGGCACATATGACTCACTTCCTTCAAATTGACATTACTATAAAGCAGCTTCTTATTACTGCTGTAAATCACAGTGGGCCGGTCCGAGGCAGCGAACACGTGAGTCGTCTCTTTCGACGAGAAGGTCCTGAGACTGATCGGCTGCGTGCCGAGCGAGATCTTCTTCCGGTCGGCCAGCGTGCCGGCCGTAGTGTTTAAAAGGAAACTGAATAAGTGCCCGTCTCCGAGAGCACACAACAGATAGGGTATCTGGTCAGAGAGAGAGAGTCGAGAGGTTAGTTATTGAATAATTAAAGAGATGTTCGATTAATTTTTCTGAATATTTGGAGAAGAAAAGTTGCTTTCTAGATTTCTTTGAAAGCCCCTATAAAGTGGATTGAACTTTAACATGAAATAGTTAGATTTGTTTTGGACCGGAATACCCCTCATCTACGTTTTTTTAGTTTCCGTACTTAATTTTGTTCAATTTAAAATAATAAATGACGAAAAATCATAACATATAGAGGAAAATATATTTTATAATAAAATAATTTCTGATCACATATTTTTTTTCCCTTTTTCAATATTACGAATCTTAATTATTTATCAATTTTTAATAAAATATTTTCTATTATAATGTAAGAAAAACTCGAAAAAGTAATCATCTGATTAAACGATTTCATAATATGAATGATAATTACATTACATACCCCTTCGAAGGAACATAAGAGGACGGATCTAGGTATAATCTCGCCGCCGAGATTCTCTCTCATCAACAAGTCGAGGCCCGGGAGAGAGAAAACCCTGACGCTTATGTCGGTCCACATGCCGACCGCGGCCAGAGAGCTTCTAGAAGGATCTTCGCTGATGGGGTTTATGTCCAGGCACGATATCTCGTATTCTAATTGCACGTGTTTCACTTCCAGTAGTTTGGACTCCCGTATTTCTATATAGACCAGATTGCCTCCTCCTGTCGCGAGCAAAACCTGCAAGTGGTGTAAAGGAAATATTAGGGGAATGTAAAAAGTGGATATGTTTGATTAATTTTAGGTGGTTATTGAGGTGAGATGTTTTGTACTTGGGAAGCATTGGCTGTTGCGACGTTAACAGAGAAGCCAGCTGGCGCGTTCCACTGATCGAGCAGCTCGCGAGTGGTGGAGCTCACTAATCGCACCGCGTTTGAAGTAACCTAATCATCAAACCAAAAACGATATATAAAAATACAAATAAAAAGAAAATACTAAGACCCCTGCATTATTGCAAAAAAAAAACTCCCAAAACTAACACTGATTTTCTAGTCTAATGCTTTGAAAAGGTTCAAAGGTTCTTAAAATTTAAGTATGAAAAACTAACGACTAAGGGCTTTTTTGTAATTTTGGTAGTAAGGCGGGAATTTTTTGCAATTTCCAATTATCCAGGGCTTCTTCGCAAATTTCCCAAAATTTCCAATTGATTAATTACCTGTATGAGTTGGTTGTTGACGGCGTTGTGACAAAACAGAGTCTGAGTCTGGGCGTCGAAGCCCTCGATCTCGGTCTCCTCGAGCTCGTCGTCCATGTTCATCGCCAAGAAACGGGTCTCCGTTATGAAACTCACGACCAAGAACGTGTCGTGAGCGTCATTGGTCGAGGATTTGAGGGACCAAAGGCCCTTTATGCCTTGTAACTCCACCGACGCCTAGTCAGACAGAAAAGAAAATTTCAGTGAGGATTTTTGTGTTTTTTTAACGAAAAGTTTCTTGCGGAACCGTAAAATGTTTGGTGAGATTTTGTGTTTTGTAACGGAGATGTTCTTGAGAATTGGCGAAATTTAGCAAGATCTTTTGTTTTTTAACGGAAATGTTATTTCAAAACCCCAGAATATTTAGTACGGTCTTTTGTTTCTCAACAGAAATTACGGGTCTCACTACCGCCTAACTTTCCAGTTCATTCCAAGGTTTGTTTCTATATCACTAGAATCATTACAAAAATAATAAATATCACACCTTTTTTATAAAAGAAAAATATAATACAAACTACTGAATCATTGCTCCTTTCACACTCTTTCATTTTGAAAGATTGAGAAGTCGGTTTATTTTATTAGGGATACTTCCAATTGTGCTTGATTTTCACCAAGTGAATTGAGAAAAATGAAAGAATAATTGTACGGTACCTGTTCATTAATGCCGATTCCGTTTCGTACAACACGTAGCGAGCCGTCTTTATACGCGCCAGAACAGGTCACGACTTGGCCCTGGCCTTGTCTTTCCAAATCCACCACACAAAAATCAGTAATTGGCCCTAAATTCACGTATCTTTCTAAAACTTCAACATACGAGCCTTTCACGTCCGGTTGAAGATTCAACTTTATTAACTGCATTTATGAGAAAATAATGCATAATTATGATTAATTCCCATTTTTGGAAAGAATTTTTTTTTTACTTATCATGACGATATGTAAAATAAACTACCTGAGAGTCACCATAGCTTGAACCGACATAAACAACAGCATTGTCAAGATACGATATACTTGAGGCGACAGATGTCTCGCCCAAATGCTCAATTTTAAGTCCAGTCACCCTTTAGTTTTCAAAAAGAATAAATAAATAAATAATTGTCAGAAATTATTTAATAGGATATTAAATTGAAGTTTGAAGAATTAAGAGAGGGTACCTGTCTCTCTCATGAGTTATCACGAGCAAATGGAGAAGTCCAGTGTTGTCGCTGAGCAAGTATCTAGAACCGTCAGCATCGACCCTTCCGTAAGCTCTTATAATAGACTATGCAGAAAAAAAAATATTATAATTAAAATAAAGCTTATTTAGAATTAGGGATGTTTTTCAAACCCCCCAATATTGTCTCAAATTTATAGAAAAGGCTCTTAACTTATGGAATATTTAAAATACTCACTACTTTTAACTTTCCATTTATTACCCCTTACTTTTAAAGTTCTCAAAATCCTCCTTGACTTAATTTTTTAAAAATAACTAAATAAAATATTCAAATAATATATAAATAATGATAATTAGTACACAGATTAAAAACAAATTTTGCAAATCATTTATCTATTATTTCAACATAACTTATCTATTATTTCAAAATGTGTCCCAAGAGGTCTTAGGGTTCAGCTCTCAAACTTTTCAAAACAAAAAGTCCATATCGTTAATTTCTAACTATTTCAAAATCCAAGGGGCTTTTCAAAAAAATGTACAGTTCACAGTAGGTCTTCTTTTCAAAATTCCAAAAGTCAAGAGATTCTTTTTCCACAAATACCCAAAAACACAAGATTCAATTTCTTGAAAAACTAAAACTAAAATCAAAAAACGAAGGAAAGGAAAACAAAACTAAATTCTACCGGCCTGAAAAACTAAAACTAAAATAAAAAACAAAGGAAAACAAAACTAAACTAAATTTCTACCGGTCTGAAAAACAAAAACTAAAAATCAAAAACAAAGGAAAACAAAACAAAACCAAACTAAATTTCTACCGGCCTGAAAAACAAAAACTAAAAAAAAAACAAAGGAAAGCAAAACAAAACTGAATTTCTACCGGTCTGAAAAACTAAAACTAAAATCAAAAAACAAAGGTAAGGAAAACAAAACTGAATTTCTACCGGTCTGATAGGTATGGCCTTGAACGACAGGGCGTTGCAGTACACGACGGTCTCCTCGCCGACGATAATGACGCCGCCCAAGGGCATCGGGACGGGAATCAGCAGCCCCGCGCCGTTGTCCAGGTTGTTCTGCGACCACGGGCCCTCCGCAAAGTCCTTGTCCTTCAGCGCCACTTCGTACGTCTTCACGTGCCTCGCGTCCTTATTGTCCTGCAAAGAAGTGAAATGATGAAATCAAAATAACTGAGAGAACTTTGCGAAAAGCCCCTCGAGTATGCCGGAATTGCGAAAAAAAGAGGGCCCTAAGACATTGGAATTTTGCGAAAAAGGCCCTTGATTATTGACAGAATTGCAAAAAAGAAGCCCCTAAAACATTGGAAATCTTTGCGAAAAAGGCCCTGCATTATTGCCAGAATTGCAAAAAAGGCCTATATTCTTTTGCAATTTCGGCATGATATAGGGGCTTTTTGCAATTTTGACAATGATAGAAGATGGGAATGATAAAATTGAACTGAAATTAGAAAAAGAGAAGGTAAATACCTGGTAAAGGACGACGATAGTGGGTTTTGAACAGCCGTATAGAAATTTGATGTCTAGTACTTGGAGCTCCTCAAGCCTGAATTGAGATTTTAAATTTATTTAGAAATAAAAAAGAAAGAATATATGCTGATACAATGTGTTAGTTTCAATACCTGATGTTAAATGCTTCTTTTAGTTGGCCTTTATTGTCGAATGGAATGACCTAAAGAAGAAGAAAATTATCAGGAAAAAAACAATAAATAAATAATGTTGCTAAAAATGAAAAAAATAATTGAAATTACCTTGAACAAGCCATCATACAAATGGAGACCAATGAGCCTACAATCCGGATCAATAATTCCAATCTACAAATAATACGCGTGCAACATAATTAGGAAAAAAATGAATTATAGTTACATAATCACATTGACATATTAACTAAAATAAAGTAAAAAAAAGAATATTTCTATTTCAATTTTCAGTACCTGGCCATTATCTGTAGGTCGACCAATTCTGTCAGACACATCACCCATTGCTCTGTATAATTCCAAAAAATCATTAATATTAAATAAATTGCATGCTGATTATAAGCTAAACAAGTTAACTAATATAAATAATATTAAAAAATTATTTTTTTATTACCTAGTAATGAGATCTGACGATTCTGCATCCCATTGAAGAACGCAAAACTTGTATCGTTCAGTCGCAATGAAAAGAAAGTCCTGAGCTTCATTCTGAAAGAAATGAGAGATAAAAGAGAGAAGATTAAATTTAATATATGAGATTAAAACATGTAAAAAAATAACCAGAACAGTAATGACATATTTAAAAACTTACATGCGGACGAAATAGTTCAAGTGTTGCGATCCTTCCATAAATTGGAACATCCAACATAGGCTAAAAAAAATTAATTAGATATTGTTGGTAAGTTATTTCAATTTTGTTCATGGAATAAAGTTTTTTTATGTAATTTATGTAGTAAATTATTTGGTGGTGAAAATACCTGAAGGCCGTGAGGTGTAAGTAAATGGATCTCAATGCGAGTGCATTTTCTGCAAAAAGGAAAAAGGAAAAAATGTTAATGGATGAAAAAGAAGTCATTTATTTGTGCATTTTAAAAGAATTAAATTAGAAATACCAATACAGAGATTTAAATCAAAAGAAAGCAGATTCACTCTAACAATTTCTTTACACCTTTAAAGCTCAACCAAACAACAAAAAAGGGGGAATAATAATATCATTCCATCAAAATTCCAACTCTAAACACCCCTGACCAAAACCCTAACCCTGAACCGGACTTAACACAAACTCCACAACAATTTCAAAGTTACAACCATTCTATTCTGCACAAAATCTCAATTTTCAATCAAATACAAAAGGACCCACCAACTGAATTCCACTTAAAACATCCCAAACAAACTCACCAAACCACTTCACTCCCAGTACAAAACACCCCCAAAACCGCCCAATCAGGACCCAAAAACCCCCAAATCAAATCAACCCAAACCCCAAACCCTAAATCCTCAGATAAGTGAGCTTACGCAATGATGAGGTTGAGCTGGTTGGGGGCGGTGAAATTCCCCACACACGAGTGCGTCACGTTCGTCGGCTTGTGCGCCGTCACCACGTAGTTCCACACGCTCATGCTTGCCTCGTTCTCCTTCCTCTTCCACAACTTCAAACCCTAATTCTCTCGCTCTTCCTTCTTCGCTGCGTGCCAATTTCTAGAGAGAGAGAGAAGTGGAGGGAAGAAATAAGAGAAAGCTTCTGCTCTTTACACACAGAAAATCATAATGAGCGATTCAGCTCTGTTTTATTTCACTGTCTATGACATGTGGGACCGTTTGTTCAGAGACATCTCGGATTTGAATTCCTTGATGAAAATAATGAGCGATTGAGCTTGGTTATATTGCACTGTCTATGACATGTGGGACCGTATGTTCAGAGACATCTCGGATTTGAATTCCGGGATGAAAATAATGAGCGATTGAGCTTGGTTATATTTCACTGTCTATGACATGTAGGACCGTATGTTCAGACAAATCTCGGATTTGAATTCCTGGATGAAAATAATGTTCAGAGAAATCTCAGATTTGAATTCCTGGATTTTAAATGTATTCCGAATTCTGGTTTTGTGAATCGGAATATGGAGCGTTTATTTGGGCCTGAGCATCAGTTTTAGTTGGGCCTAAATCAGTTAGAAGCTTAAAATATGAAGCCCAATGGGGAATCAAGTAGTTTTAGTTTTACCCAATGCAATGAAAATCATACTGCAATAATATCATGGATTCCCATGTAAAACATATAAATATCAGCAGTATTAATTTTTACCTTTTTTTTTTCAAAAGAAGGATTATTAAACTCCCATTTTTTTTTGGTTTATTCATGTGGAAATAAAATGTAATGAAAGAGGATCAATTTATGGATCATTTGAATCAATGGAAAAAGAAAGTATATGCATGATATTTTTTATTTTATTTTTAGGGTATACATAATATTACATATAGTTTGTACTGATCCATGATATTTCCAATTTTGTAGGGTTTTGTGATATTTTGAGATTTAGCAATGGTGCACCTGAAATTGTGCCATCAAAAAATATCTTTTGGAAATAATTCAACTACTTAGATAGAGAGAGAGCATATAGTAGTCAAGATCTGAAAGGCTTAATTTCTTCTGGCCCCATTCCAAGATATGAAAGGGACAGAGGAATCGCCACAAATTGATAGGTCAATAATGAAAATGAGATGCCCATATTATCATCATGCCATTTTGAGAAAAAAGAATTTAAAAATTCTTTGATATCTTTCTCCATGAGTCTATCTTTATTAGGGGATTGTGGTGTTAATGGTCTCCACATGCTTCCGCATTAATTCGAGTTATTTTCTGAAATAATCTTACATTAAAAAGATTTACGAGAGAAGACACTTGTATAGTTGTATGTTTGAGTTCATAAAAAAATAGCATTTTCGAACTCTAGGAATTTGGATTTTCTTTTTCTTTTTTTTACTTTCTATTTAAAATTCTGAGAGTTCAAAATAGTTTTTCCACATTAAATTAAGGAGAAAACAGCAAAATTATTTTCGAACTCATAGAATACAGAATAAAACCGAAAAAGTACTGACTTAGGCTTGCCATAAAGAATGCAGAGTAGAAGGTAGCTAGAAAAAGACATTTTACATCTTGCTCATGAGTTCAAATGAGGAGAATCAAAATATTATTTAGGGTAAATTCCATCCCAGGTCACTCAACTTTTAAAAATGACCAATAAGTCACTCAACTTTCAATTGTCCCCTATAGGTCACTCAACTTTCAAAAATGACCAAATAAGTCACTCAACTTTCAATTATCCCATATAGGTCACTCAACTTCAAAAAAATGTTCAAATAGATCATTCAACTTTTAAAAATTATCAAATAGGTCACTCATATCGGATGACTTATTTGTATTTTTCAACTAATTGGGTGACTTATTTTGGTTATTTTTGAAAGTTGAGTGACCTATAGTGGACAATTAAAAGTTCAGTGACTTATTTGATATTTTTTTTTAAGTTGAGTGACTTGTAGGGGACAATTGAAAGTTGAGTGACTTATTTGATTATTTTTTGAAAGTTGAGTGACCTACGGTGAAATTTACCCTATTATTTATATCGATTAAAATGAGTTTGATTCATTTCATATTACATATTAGTATACTTCCTTGTCTACTTTTGTTTCCTCTCTTTGAAACTTGAAACAATAGTCTGAATATTGTGGAAAAAATATAATTGCGAAACCTAAGATTTAATAAGTTAGTTCAGGCAAATTTCAGATGGTGACTCTCTGCTAGTTAGACAAATGTACTTGTGTTGTTGAAGTACTATTCCTTGAAAAGAAATTAAACGAATATAATCAGTTTATGAAGGACCCGACGACACTCTCGGGGGCCGACAAGGAAGTCATTTTAGATGGATGTAGACTTGCGGAAAAAGATAGACAAGATGGCTGAGAAATTTGGTGAAGATCTAGAGTTTGTGCAAATGAGAAGGATCGCTATCAATCTTTTTTCTTTAAAGAAAAAAGATGATTTTCTACATGTTTAGAATTTCTTTTTCATTCTTCTTTTGAATGAAACTCAATTTACATAGATGTCGACTTGTTGAGAAAGATAAGATGGCTGAGAAATTTGGTAAAGATTTAGAGTTTGTGCAAATTAGAAGGATCACTATCTATCTTTTTCTTTGAAGGAAAAAAAAGAAGATGATTATGTACATGTTCACAATTTCTTTTCATTCTTCTTTTGAATAAAGTCATGGCCACAATTTCTTAGAGGATTTAATGCAGTGGAATGGGAACCCAAATTACATGAGTGGTTTGTGTGTCCAAGTATGAATGTCACATTTTAAAATTGAGTCTTTTTATTGTGGACCTTCTGTACAAAGAAATAACGATAAAAAAAATCTGAATTTAAAGTTTTTCTTTAATTCTTGGATCTCGCCAGAGAGAAATCCAAGATATCAAATTATTTATTTATTTATTTCTGCTTCCAATACTTCAAAAAATGCCCACTCCGATATTCCAGGGGGGATAAAAAAGATGAGGCAACCCTAGAATCTATTCTCTTTTATATTTATGGATTTTTGTGCATATATACTAACTTTTTCTCTTCTACCAGAGCCACATAAATGTACTTCAACTATTTAGAAAAAAAAATAATCAAATTTCAACCAGCCTACTTCATTCACACGGTTAGTCAAGTCGACATAAACGAAACAAAGTACACGTATATAACAATACAGAAGTACAACCCTAACTCAATTCAATTCCTTAACCTATATAACATAATTATTAGACAAAATACACCATAACTTCCCCCCCTTCCAAATTCTCCCACTAAATAACACCCCAAATAAACACCACATTCAAATCTAGTACTCTAAAACCCCAACGGAAGCAATTCCGTTGCTCAAATTTCGTGAGTTGGCATAATTGTCACAAGTGGTGGTATTACTATTATCACTTGAGAGCGGTTTTGTGGGGCCCGCACGTAAGAGGTCGACTCCTTGTCGCCCCATTTGTTGCACCTCTTGCGGCGAGAGTATCTTTATGCAAGACACATTACTCACAAATTCCCTGAAACAATCAAATTGATGGGATGTTGAATATAACCAAGTTCTCATTTATCAAACGTATTATTGTCTAAACTGCAAAAAGTGACATGAACTGTTTCCGAGGGACTTAAATTATTGAAAACTAAAGAAAATCTAAGTAGTTTGTGCTATTAATCCTCTTCTAACGATTTCGACCATACTTTTCTTTTTGGCAACTCAAATGTAGAGATGCAGAAAATAAAAATAAATATAGAGAGAATCACGTTTAGCACACAAATTCTTTCTGCAAATTTCGACAAATGTAGAGCGCATTAATGGAGAGAAGTAAATAAAAGAGCGAACTTAGTCAAAATACACAAGCGCTTCCCTACCTTTCTCTAAATGTTGATAGAGAAAAGCAACCAGGAGATTAAAAACATGAGAGAGAGAGAGAGAGAGGTTTGAAGAACTTACTGCCACGGGTCGTCGCCGACGAGGAGGACGTCCTCCTCGCGGTCGACGAATACAAGCTGCCAGCCTGATCTCACGGGATCCTCCAACTCACCTCCGTTCAGCCCGAACATCCTCCCCAGCTCCCGCCGAAGCTCTCCGTACTCCCCAAACCGCCTCATGTCCAGCGTCCGCCCGTACGTCCCGTTCTTGTACACCTTTTTGTTTCAACACATCATAATCACCAAAATATTACATTCAATCGAATTAGATATAATAATAATCCCATCAGATGAAAACAAACCTTTACGAAGGTGCCACATGGCGGGTTGACCGGATCCAAATTCTCAGTCGACCGCAAAAACCCCGCCTCGTCCAAACAACTCGTACCAGTCAAAGCTTGATTCGTACCAAACAACTCATCTTGCGCGTTACTCAGAAAATCGCATGTCGAATATTGCTGCACGTGATTCGTAGCGATCTCAATCCCGTTTTCATTTTCGCCCGTCCCGGTACCGGTACCATTTACCGTCAAATTCCCTTGAACCATTATAGAGTTTGAATCCATGTTAAACAACCCGTTATTTTGCGGATCCGTACCGGTTCCGTCCAGAAACGGTACGAGACTCGTGTGATTCCCGTTCAGTTGCTCAATCGGATTCAGCACGGATTCCAAAGCGACCCGTTTGGACGACCAGCTGTTCGAAAGGGGTACCGGGGTCGGTTTCGGCATCTCTTGAGAGAAAATCGGTAAAGAACCCAAATTCGACTCGGAATAATTCTGAGAGAAATTAGGCAAAATGTTCGAAATCTGTTGTTTTTGATCCAACTCATGTTCTTGCATGAAATTCACTTGGTTTTGCATATACATTTGTGGCATAATCTGATTGGGCGATCTGTTACAATTATTACCGTTCTGACTCTGAGTGTGTTGATGGAACTGAAGCATGGAAGGAGGGAACTGTTTTCCGGGATTCGGGATTCCGGGATTTGGAATTCCCGGATTCTGAGTTACGGGAAATGAATGGTATGGATCGGTTTGGAGTCCCAGTAACGAAGGGTCGAGTCTCGGCTGAATATTATTATAGTGAGGGAAATTCATTCCTTGGAAATTAATCGACTGGAAACCCGGGCTGCCGCAATCTCTCAGCCACATTAACGGAGAGGTGAAGCCAAGGGCATTTTCGTCCTTTCCGCCTGCAAAAAAGAAATTAATAAGAATATGCAGAAAGAATGATTTTATTTTGTTGTGTTGGGGAGAGAATTAATAAGGCGTACTGAGGAAAGAAGGGAGGCCGGCTGGCCAGGGGCGTTTTAGGCGGAGAGAAAAAGGGGAGGGGTACATTGGGAAAGTCGTGAGAGGCTCTATGTCCCATAGTGACACTCTTGGCTGCCTCTCGCCAGCTGTCGATTCGTCCCATCCAACCTAAAACACAAAAATAATAATAAAATAATAAAACATAAATAAAAGATAGGAAACACACGCCTATAAAATAATATTATTTTACATTATTATTATTGCTACCTTGACAGAACGCCAATGAGAATTGGGCCAGCGAGCAGGATCAAGATCACATATCCCGGTAATCGTGCCCATATACCTAAAATGAACACCAAAAATAATTTTCAGAAAGAAATGAAAAATCAATTTTAAATGAAAGATGATAATTAATATTTTTTGGAAACCTTCGGACGCTGGACTCCTCGGTCTCGAAAAGCATCCTGAAGCGCATGCCGACCGAAATACGCGTGTGGTATACGGCCTTCACGTATTTCGCCAGCGGTATCACAAACTCACATGGACTCGCCCTGTCAATTCAATAATAATAATAATAAAATAAATAAAATGAACAAAACATTTGTCATTCTAACTTATCAACGAGGATTAGTTTAATAATTAAAATAAGCTAAAATCAATGATGGCCGCATGATATGATAGGGTCTAAAGTGAAAGTATTACAACTGAGCTATAGCTAATTAAATAAGTAATATTTGCATTATAGACCCTGTCATCATGCGTTGTTATTATCATTTCATGCAGTGTAGCATTTTTCATCTAAAAAATGTACTCAAAAGCACGACAAGATCTACAGTACAAACATTATTCCCTTAATCATGCTGCCATCATTCTTTTTTCCCCCTCATTTTTTCAACCTTTATGAAATAAAATTCAGGATAAAATTAAGGAAGGTGGTATAGAGAAATAAAAAAAACCTACCTAGGGTTGTAAAAGATGGTGAAACGGGAGTTGGTGGAGGCGGCGTGGGCAGCGGCGGCGAGGAGGCCGATGTGCATGCTATCGCTGGACAGCACGGAAGAAGGCATGAACGTCTGCGGCCGGCTCGCGTGCCTTATTCCCACCAATAGCTGGTTACTATCGTTCCTGTTCGTCATTATTTAAAACAATTAATTTATTGATTGATTGATTGATTGGTAGTTTTGTTGTGTTATGTGCTTGGGGTGGGGGTGGGGGTGGGGGAAGAGAAGAAAGATAGAATGATAATAGGGGAATTTGAGAAAGAAGAAAACTATATTATGCCTAAATTGCAAAAAATAAGACCTATATAATCATTTGTATCGTTAATTTAAAAAATAATTAAATAATAAATCAGTAGATGTTGGGGAAAAAAGAAAAAATGATAATAGGGAAATTTGCAAAAAAGAACATATATTATGCCTGAATTGCAAAAAAAGACCTATATTATTATCATTCTATTCATGAAACAAAATTATTTAATAATTGAATAATCAGTAGTTTGTATTGCAAAAAAGAAGAAAAGGAACAAGAAAATGTGATAACTTACAAGGGAAATTTGCAAAAAGGAAAAAGCTATATACGAGTAATTTCAAGAAAGCCCTCGATTCTTAAGAAAAGAACTACCAATAACATAGGGAGGCATTTTGCTACTTCCAACAACAATTTAGGGCCTCTTTTTGCAAATTAATAGTTATTTATTGGCAAAAAATGGAAAAAAATAAACAAACTGTGATAATAATAATAATAATAATAATAATAATAATAATAATAATACCAGATAAAAAGAACAGAGTCTCCAGCTACGAGTCGCTTAGCACTGACAAACACGCTCCAGCCAGTCGTAAGCAGATGTCTTTTTGGCTGACCTGTACAAAAATAAAAATTCAGACTTTATTTTTCTTACGAATGAAACTTCAAAAAAACATAAATAAATAAATAAGATAACAAACCGCGAAATATGTGGCGGAACTTCCAGTCATTTCCATGCAAGTCTTTGGCAATCAGTTCTTGAGCAGGAGGCTGCTGTGTAAAATCCTACATCCAAAATAACAAATAATAATAATAAAATAAGATGGATTTTACATATATACCCATTTATAAACTCAAAAGTATCAATTACACCCTTCAAAAACTGCAAATAAATTACATCAATTTTATCCTTCCAAAACTGTGACTGTCAAATGTAAAATTTGCAATTTTTTAAGGATAAAATTGATGCAAATTAATATTTGGAAAGATAAAATTGATGCAAATTCGATATTTGCAGGTTTTTTCAATTTTATACGAGTTTGGACGAAAAAAATTATCAAATTTATCCAAATCCTTTATGACAAAAAAAAACCTAATTGTGATATTTACCCTTAACAATATTGATAATAACAAAATATAACAACAAGAACAATTATATTATTAATTATTATTTTATTTTTACCAAAGGAGGGAAGACTTTTTCAGCAGCTCGGCGCGGTACTGAAAAACCGCCATGTGTACTTGTGTCGCTAGCAGTTAAAGTCTTGCAAAAATAATTAGTTGGTTGCTTGCTCATTATCCCTAATTCCGCTGGTAAATATGGATCCTTCAACTCTTGCTATAAAAAAGAAAAAAGAAAAGAAATCAATTTTGGAAAAAGAAATCAAAAGATGAATTAACCCTCAAACTACCAAATTTATATAAAATTAAGGAAAAAGAACTATTAATTACCGGATTGAGGGGCTGTAGAGTCATTTGCGCGTAGACCTCATCTGTTTCTACATCAGCCTGTGTATAAAAAGAAGGAAATTCGTTAATTGGTCACCATGATTTAATATTTAACATTTTATTGGCATTTTTAGGAATAATTAAAGGAAGTAAACTCACATGCATTGTCACATTATGCAGCTGACAAATGAGCTGAGGTGGCAAGTTAGGATAATTCGGAATTTGCGCATCAATTTCTTTATTTGTCGATGCCGATACCTTTAAACATAAAAAAAATAATAATAATAAAATTCAGTTCATTACTATTATGCAAAAAAAACATCTCTTACGAAGAATTACAAATGAATCCACAAACCAAAAAAACCCAAACAAAATCAGGACAGATTTAGCAGCTGAATTGTAACTTTTTGCATACCAATACAAGGTTTTTAACTTTTTGTCATAATAAAGGAGAAAAAAAAGGAGAAAAAGAAGGGTCTTTATGCAAAATTTACCTGCTCGCTATGGCCTTGAGGGAAATAAACAACTCGGCTCCCAATTTGAGGCAATGAAACGAGGGGGCCAGCACATGCATGCCATAATTCCGAATTCAAGCATTTTTCTTCTTGTTCTTCTAAAAATTCACATTAAAAAAATATGTATTTATTTCATTTTGGTTGATATTTAATTGAATTAACAAGGGCATTGGGTCCAGTATTGGTTGATTTGAATGCTTGATGAGATTTTATCATTTTAATGAGTAGTTGGAATAAGAATAAGTTCTTCTAGAAAAATCATATTAAAAAATATATAATTATTTGTGCTGCTAAGAAGGAATTGGGTCCAGTACTGCTTGGGTTCTATACTTGATGATATATTAGCATTTTAATGGGTAGTTGGAATAAGAATAAGTTTGAGATTTTGGTGATCTTTTTATCTGTAGAATATTTAAAGATTATTATCCCAACGGAAATTTGCAAAAGCAGATTTAAAAGGGGTTTGACTAGAAAGTAATTCCACTTTATTCCAAAATCAATTTGGTGTAAATCAATTTGCTGGGATAAATAAACTCTCTTAAAATGCTCAAATTTGTTACTCTAGTCCTTTGTTAAAAGTGTATTATTATAATTTATAACCAACAAATAAGAACAAGAAAAGGAAATACACAGCTATTCCGAAAAAACCAGATGAAATATTTTTGTCATAAAAGTAAAATCAACACACTACAAAATAAAAAGGAAAATATTACTTTTTTCATGCGAAATAAAAAAAAAAAGTGAGAAAAAACTCACCTTCTGGAGACTGATTGGCCACACCAGATGGAGAAAGCTTCATATTTCCACTCTCAAATTTCACATACAATACAAACCCTTTTTCCTTCAATCTCTCAACTAATTATTCTCAATTTGAACCAAACTCAAGTCACCCAAAACACCTCTATAGAGAAAAAAAAACCAAGCTTATAAAAACACCCCCAAATTCTTCTATTCAGCACAAGCCCAAAACAGAACAGACCCAAAAACAATTAACTCAAAACAAACAAGGACCAAGGTTTAACAAGCCCTAAACCAGCATGAATCTACCAGATCTCAGCTCAAAACCCTTCTCCTTCGATTTGTACTTTAAAATAAGCAACTTAAGCTTAAGTGGAGTCAGCTCTGCACGCTCTCATGGTGAAGAAGCAAGAAAAGAGAACTGGAGAGAGGCAGTGAAAAGAGAAAAATGGAAAAGAGGCATCTTGAGTTGAGGTAGTAATTTTACTAGTGGAGAAGAAAGAGAGAGAGAGAGAGAAATTGGAAGAGTTTTTTTTTTGCAAGCTTTCTGTCTTGGGGTTTTAAGAGGACAATTTATAATAACCCCTTAGTCTTTTGTATATTGTGAATTTCTCTTTTTTCAAATTAATGAAAAGGTTAATATTTTAATTTAGCGCATATTTTACATATTTTTTGTTATTTAGTATATCTTTGTGTAGAAGTAATTGAAAAAGAAATATCTATTAGATATTAATATATCTTTTTGTATGTTCTTTCTGACTTTTTATATATCAATATAAATTTTTGTTATAAAAATAGGACAAAAATTAATTCCATTTAATAAAAAGAGAATGAACCATTTAAATTGAAGCTTCATTTTTTTAGTAAATGAAGCTCATTTTTAGCTCATCTCTCTTCAATCTAGGCATAGAAAGTTGGCTTATTCATTCACACAAGAATAAAGTCTATTTGAAACTCCACTTCCATCAAACCCTAGTAATTAGCCCTAGACATCCCCTCAAAACCCAAAACTAGATCTCTAAAAAGAGCTTATATGTACCAACATGGCAAATTTTGATAATTTTAGGTTTTCCTACCATTGGAATCAAATAAGCTTCCTAATATAATGGACTTAAGTTTAAGGCGGACACATCACCGCATTCAAAAAAATAGACGGACACGATCACATGCATTTGCATAATAATGTCTGTCACCGTCAAAAAATAGAAAAATTAAAAGTCAGCTTGATTATTGAGTAAAATCAAAATTATTAATACATAAAATTAAAAAAAATTAATACACTTATATAGTGTGGCTTAGCATAAGCTTTTTCAAATGTCCAATAATCCAAATATTTGAATATGAAAAAATCACTTTTATGAGGGATAAAAAATACAACTATCCAGCCAAACATACACATAATATATTAAATCATTAATTAGTCATATTATGCGGCAAATTTATTTGGGTAGATATAATCTCTATTTGTATTCATATTCATATTCCGATAAAAGAATCAAATTTCATATATAAATATACATACGGTCGAGTCAGAGACTATCCAACCTATCTACGCCCTGCCCTAATTGGTATATGCATCTATAAGTGTCAAGCTTGGCAAGTTGAAGTCCCCCTCTTCATGATCAGTCGCAATTCCTTAACACATTTAAGAATGAATTATTTCATGTAGACCCTAAGTATTGTCATAGTCTTACAAGACCGGTTGAATGTGACTAAAAAAGAAGTTGCACCACAACTCATAAGAATCCCGCAAATCTAGGTTTTTACCGAGGATAAGATCATGGAAATTCAAATGTCGTTTCAAAATAATGAGAATTTTAATTTCTTTTTGTCCTTTGATGTGATAGTGACATATTAGTAATAGTTATGTTAATTATCTTTGATGAAAAGATAATCATCTTCTCAAACGTTAGCTAGGAGTAATTATCTGACTCAGTGACAAGTCAAACTCGGCCCTAAAACTTGTTCAATACGAAAAATGTATTACATAATTATACATGTATGAAAGTGTTGTAACATTGAGAAACGAAATTAGTGGAAGGCTGACTAGAATGAAAACTGAAGTTTTTAAACAAATTAGTGTATTAACTATAAACATAAATTAATAAATTAAGTTTATTTTTTCCAAGACAGATATAGTGTGAATTTGATTGATTGAATTAGATCAGTTAATACACTGTACTCTTATAGTTATTTATCTATAATAATTCATTTTATTAATAAATTAATGCATAGTGCACTAAAATATGATTTATCCTGTTAGTTTCTTTTTAATTTTAGTAACACTTATGGGCCATTTTTTTGAAACTAACTATTTTCTCTATTAAATATTCAAGGTGTGATTAATCTCATTTTCCATCCAATTTCATTCCGAAATGCTATTAGGCTATAAGAATTTTCGCGACATATTTGGGGATTTTAGTAAAATTTACTTTGTATTGATTATATGTAAACGATATTTTATTATATTGAATTATATCATCTTTTTTTATGTTGGCTAATTTTAGAAAATCAAACCGGAACTATACACACAAGTAACAGACCGTATGTCTCAATTCAAAAATAAAACATACCGTATGTCAACATAAATAAAAGTATTATTTAATGTTATTTATTGGAAAAAGAAACACCTGAGGAACCTGTAATACTGACATCGTCTCTTGTATTCAAGATCCAATATTCGGATCAAATTAGATTTTGATTAAAGGATAAGAAATTAGGTCCCACTCCCCAAAATAAAATAAAAAACTCAACAAAGAATTAGTTAAATTATTGAATATATTGTTGTTGAGGGAATGTTCACGTTATTTTTTTATTAGCTGAATTTCATATTTGACATGATAATTTATCACTAGTGAACCCAAATCGGAACCTAATCTAAATAATTTATTATTACTGAACTAAATTATTGATGGTGTCGTCATAATCTCAAATGGATTAGCATGGAAATAAACGAGATATTATGTCATTTTCATGCCACATTTTCTTAGTCTATTAGTAGATATTTTAATCTTATATTGTTGCTTCTAATCACCTGAGAAATCAATTCCAAAAAAAAAATCACTTAAGAAATGTCATTGTATCCATAAAATGACTTGGTTTTTCACGACATAAAAACATCTATAAACTTAGCTAACCACTTTTGTTAATCATAATGTTTTTATCATACTTAATTATAGTGGTCATTTTGGATATTTTTAAATTTACATATATTAGTGTGGCATCTATCTATTTTTTTAATTTATATACTATATTAGACATATTATTTGATATTTTATATATTGTTTTCGAGTAATATCAGGTCCCAAAAATTTATGAAATGAATGAAAAAAGAAAAACAAAAAATAGCATTCCCCCTCCTCTCCTAAAGTCAATGACCATGGTAAGTAGATATAGAATTACCCTAATGTGCTTTCTCATTCACATAGGGACCCAATTATACTCCCTCATATGGTACTTGTCACCGACTCTCTCATCCATCAAAATAAAAGCCTTCTTTTCCATTTTATTTGAATAGTGCCTTTTCCATTTCTAAACTATCACTTTCAATTATGATGAGTTTTTTTTTTATACAACTTTGTAATAAAAAAGTGCAAAAATAATATTTTTGTATTGTTCTAAATAATTTTTTCCATATTTTATTTTGGGCTCTTCATGTTCGAAATATATTTTTCATGTAAAATCAAAGAGTAAAAACTAGAAAAATTAATTTCAAAGAATTAGAGTTAAAAGAATTAATGATTTCGAAATTATTACCATTCAAAAATACTAATTGCACAAATTCAAACTTAAAACTATTATTTTTACAAATTTCTTTTATCATAATGTTATTCACAAAGCAATTCTTTTTTTTTTTTTTGGAGAAATTTTGGAGAGGGCTTAAACCCCCTTTCCAAATGATTTATATATATGATCTTGAAAGTTATATAGTTTATTTTTCTTTTACAAATTGAAAATTAGAAAATAAAATAAAAAAGAAAAATCAATGAAAATATTCTATATAACCCGGATTTGTCAAAGCCTACAAGAATAAAATAAATAAATAACCGAGTTTACAAGTCCGGGAAAGCTAATTATAGTTTTGGTAATATCTCAGAATTTAAAATCTATTTAATACAAAAATCTTCAAATTATGTTTCTTCTTCATCGGACAAACCTATCATCTTCGATTGTTATACATACATTTATTGAATTTAAACAAATTATCTCTCTTAAATTTTTTTAATGTTTAAAAAAAAATCATTTACATGCCTAAATATTTAAAATTATAATATTATACAATAGGACCACCTAACAATTGCAAAATATGGTCCCTCTTTTGGGAAAAGGGCTACCCTTCGTGAAAAAATTAAGGGCACACAAATTTATTGGTACATTTTCAAACGGTTATAAGCCCAATGCAAGGAAAAAAAAAATTCTCAAAATTTGAAAATAAATTGCGAATAAATCCTTCATTAGGCTGAAATTGTAAAAATAGCCTGAAAAATAATAGAGTTAAAAGGAATTGTATATGGGTTTAGAAGTGTTTATAGAGTGAATATAATGGATTAATGGTGGGAACCTTTTTTTTATTTATGATTGAATTTTTTTTTTTTTCTCAATTGAGACACCATGGCTTCTTAGCATAGGGATTGCTAACCGCCAAAAGCAATTGTAGTATTATTGCTTTTGTTAAATTTGCAAAAAAGAAATAATCTTCATGTTTGAAAACTAAATGATAACTGCAAATACAGAAGAAAAAAAAGTGAGTATTTTGTAGACGAACTTATATTGAGAACTTTGAATTCAAACTTCAGCTTTGACATGCTCCTAAATATTTTAAATGATTTTTATTAAATATATATTATATTATGTTTGTCGAGAATTAAATCTATAAAAATTTTTGATATACATATAAATACTTTAATCATCGAAGTTGTAAGTCATTTGCTTCTAAATTACTGTGTTCGGTTTGTATTCATCATAATCTATTTGATTATGTTCATATGTTTTCTTCAAATTGTTAAACATATATAGTTAACGTATAGTATGAAGTCACAACAATGTTTATAATTGTAATTTTGATTTATCTGTGGAAAATTCATTTCACAACCTGATAAATCACATTCCTTCAATTTTGGAACAGAAAGTGTGTGATGTGATGGAAACAAAAGGCGAGTGGGGACTAGAAAAATTAAGGAAATAATAACATAAAGATCATAAATAATAATATATATCTAGGGTTAGGCTAGGGGAGGTGGGAACTAAGTTGAAAATAATATAATTATATTAAGGGTTTTTGATGTGAAAAAAGATCGAGAACTTGTCCAATGAAATATGCCATTTTATTTTACAAGTACCAATGTGTCCTTTTAAAGTTTTTTTTTTCCTATTCCCAACCTCTTTTTGGGATTTTGGCATGTCAAAATACACAATCCCAAAAACAATGCATAACTTGAGATATATTTTAACTAAAAAATATTCATATATTTTCATTTGAACCGGACTTAAAGTTCACATCTAACACACACTTGGTTTGAAAGTTAGAACAGGGCTTTCATAACAGTATTTTTTGTATATGATTTCACTCTCAAGAAGTGCTAATTGCAAACGGATTTGGAAGTCTGGTTTTGGGACCCGGATTTGAAAATCTGGTTCTGAAAAAGAATACTTTCAAACTATGATGTCTTGAACCCCCAAAAGTAATTTACTTCGTAAAAGCATTCCGATAGAGAAAAAATATATAATGAATAATTTTTTCTACAATTCTCTCTAATGACTAAGAATAACATATATAAGACTTTGAAATTTAAGCAATGCGTTGTAGAAATTGTGAAACTATAAACATTTATTATAGGAATTGTAATCCGTACTTGAAATCTCTCTTTTGAACTATCAAATGTTCTCTCATATTAATAGTAGGAAAAAATATTAATAGTATTTTTTATAGCATATCTATAATGCATTAAGTTATTCTTTCATATCAACAAAAAGGTGTAGGAAAATGTTACCAATAGTAATTTTAATAAAACATCTAGAATGAAAGAGAGGGTCTAGATTCTTAGAAGTCTAGACCTTTGCAATCTCATCAAAACAGCTTGCAAGAGAAAAAAAGATAAACACATGCAATGAACAATCAACCATTGTGTACCTACCAAATGGAGGAATATCTCTCTCCTTTTTTGGAGTGAAATGGAGATCTTTTTTTCTAGTTTTATTCTTAAATAGTGAACAACATTGAATGATTGAATTTTGTAGGTGAATTAGAAAGATATAACAAGCACTTTATAAGTTATTATAAGAAATGAATGAAAAATTAGTGGTGGAAGATTAAGATAACTAACACGTGAATCTAAAAACAAAAATAACTGATAGGCAAATATGCCTAATTAACTTTAGAATATTACATTTGACTGTGAAACTTGGTAGTTCTAATTAAATTTTACAAAACGTTATTCAATATTATCCAGCAAAACCCGAGCAAATTTTTTTAGAAGAATTTGGAGGGTTCAAAAATTTGTGTGTATGTGAGTTTGTGTGGATTGTGTAAGTATATGGTTAATATAAAAAAATAATATATTTTTTGAATGTTAATACATAAAATTTTAATAGAATAAATAAATGATGTGTTAGAGAGTAAGTTATTTTGAAAAATTAATCTGATATTCAATATCATAATATTAGTACAGAAAAAATACTAATTCAATAATACGCTAATAAATTGATTGATTGGTAGAAATATTTTATTTGATACACAATTAAATTTTATTATATACTCACCATTACTATGTTAGTCTAGTGAAATTATATCAATCTCATTTTTTCATATATGAGTAGTTTGAAATCGACGTCTAACATAATTGATTTAAAAAAATATATGTGAGAATATATAAGTTGAATTTAAAGAGAACGAATCAAGCGATCTCTTATAATTTTCCTCTATTTTTTTTAATATTTTATTGTATACTTTTTACTTATATAGTTTTCCTCCATTTTTTTTAATATTTTATTGTATACTTTTTTAACAAAGTGCATTAACATTACACATTGAGTTAAGAGTTAGATTGTCTCCAATTTCAATGAAGTGGAGAAGAGTGAATTACAAATGTCTATGGGTCCCTTTTTAATGTCCTTTGCAATGAAAAGAGGAGGTCGGCCAAAGGAAAATTGCATGTGGTTGCTGTGCATGACATGACACACTTCAATGTGAAGGCTAAAGAACATAGGAAAATTAGAAGATTTTATTTTTTTTTCAACTTGTCAAAAGGAGTCAAAAAGGAATCACATGATGTCTCTATGTTTTCTTTTGCATGTTTGATTTGTGGATGTTTATAAATTAAATTTATAAAATTCAAATTTATAAGCTGAATTTATAAAATTCAAATTTATAAATTGAATTTACTAAAAAAGATTGTTGGTGTTGTAGAGGTCCAATATTTGGTGTTTAATTTTTTTTAAAGTGTCGGTAGGATCCAAATCTTTATTCAGCCTGCTGCAAATCAAATTCATATGATCCTAAAAGGCATGCAGATATATTGACTTTTCATTTTTCCTTTTTTGATTAAGCAGTCAAACGATCATTGATCTATAAATCATTTATTATGTATCTATTGGTACATATATATAATGGATAATAATATTTTAGAGAATGTATTTTTATATTGATAGGGTTTTGTACCTATTTATATACTGAGATATTTAAGAAAAGTATATATTTTTGAAGTACGATAGATGAAATGTCTACCTACCGAAATTGATCCATTAAACGAAATGAAAATAGTTTTACAATATCTAATGACGAAAAGAAATAATTATTACTAGAGGGTATATTTATTTTATATTCTTCCGTTGATTTTTCTTAAATTGGAGAATAATCTTATTTTGGCACCTTTATATATTCCTCCTTCCATCAAAACTTGACAGACCATCCTGACTATTTTAAGTCTAAATTAGTCAAGAACAAGTAAGACTAATCACCGTAAGATACAGCATGAGACAAAAATTATAAGGGAAATTAATAAATAATAGAATCCAAGTGACATGAACATTCCACTTAGAATCTTGTTTAGTTTCATTGATAAAGAGAGATAAGTCTAATTAATTATATTGGTTATCTTTTGGGACCACAATTAGTGAAAAGGATCAGCTTATGTAGAACTGGATAATTACAAAAAGCAGAAGAAAGAAAAAAGAAAAAAGAAAAAAAAAAGGAAAAAAACGAGAGTAGGTTTGCTACAAATTTTGGGAGTATCTTGTATGGCATGTGTTATGTTTTATAGATGCTTAATGTGGGCGTGCTAATAATGTTTTTTGGTTTCCATTTTTATTATTTTTTTGAAAATGCCTTTTTAATTTGAAAGTTATAAAACATATTTAGTTTTTAGTCATACTGATACAAGTCATGGCCATAGAAGAACCAAGCTCCAATAGAGTGATAAGCATGAAGGGGCCAAACCTAAAACCTACCCTTAATAAGTAAAAAGTTCCATTTAAAAGGGAAAAAAATTATGATTAATGATGAATCAATGTACCTTGGAGCTATTTTTAATGGTGTAATTTCAAGCATACCCTTCTAAAATATCAAATATGCTCCTCTAAAATATGAAATGTTACGGATATCCTCTATAACATAAGAATATCATCAATGCATCTCATCTCCTATTTATTTTAAAATGCCTAATTACTTATTATTTATTGCCAAGACTCATCTAATACAAGTGCTTAGTATCACTAAGACGTTGTGGGTTCGAAACTCAATTTTTTTGAAAAGATGTAAGGGATATATAAGTTCATCCTATAAAAAATAAAAAAAATTATTTACCCATTGTCTTAAATTGAATAAATAAATAATGAAACAAAATTAAAATATTATTTGACGCAAATATGTAAGAGGGGGCATATATGAGATATTTCTTATTGTTTTCAGGGGTATCCATGACATTTCATATATTACAAGGGTATAAATGATACTTTGAGATTTTGTAGGCTACACATGAAAATTCCTTTATTTTTAATTAATGGCCAAACTCTAAAACCTAACCCTAATAATTAGAAAAAAGAGTATGTGGGAGAGGGACAAAGATTATGATTAGTGAGGAATCAATGTCTCTTGGAGCTTCTTTTTTCTAAATTATGAAATAAAACTCATGCTTTCAAAGTA
>JAJHPC010000011.1:3346703-3349203 GCA_024447665.1 Juncus inflexus
TGCTTACAACCCTGTACTGGATTTTGAACGCCGGTGAGATAGAATTCTGATTTGTTTTAATAAATCTTTAGGTCGGAGCAGTTAGAGAAGATCGAGAGAACAAACTTGTATTTTCTCATCTCCATTAGCTGGGGTGATAGGAAGAAAATGGTGTCGTCAGAATAAAGGAGGACGGGGAAGGTGTTGGGAAGATAGGTTGGATGAAGGAAAGGTTACCGAGTTATTGAAGAAGAGTGATGTAGAGGAAAAACAGGTAGAGTGAAAGCGGGTCATCTTGTCTAACTCCTCTTCTAAAACATATGTATTTTCCGGTATTCTGTTTGTTAATTTTTTTGCTGAGACTTGAAGGATACAAATCATGGTCCTGCTGAGCAATTTTTGTCCAAATCCTCTTTTGTATGAGAAGTTGCATGAAGTCCCAAAATATATTCTGCCTCGGAAAAAAAAAAGTCCCAAAATTTGGTGACAAAAGTTTTGAAGATGTCTAGTTTCAAAGCTGGGATGGGTGAGTTTGTAGATTTAGCAAGATTTAGGAGCTCTTGGACATAGATGAAATTTCTAGAGATATCCCTTCTTTGTATGAAGGGCTGATTGATTACTTTTTATTGGAAAGTCTATCTTCGATGGCATACAGAAAGTCAAATTTTTGGAGAAGATTTTTGGATGAAGTGCGTTCGACTAATTGATGTGAAGTCACCTGGGCCGGAAACATTATCTATTTTCAGAATGAGGGTAATATAGGAAGAGTTTAGCTTAGTTAAGCCCTCTGTCAAAATAAGTGGCAAGTTGAAAGTTAAAAGTAGATCAGGCAGAAGAATATCTTGAAATTTTTTGTAAAATTCAACTGTGAAGCCATCTAGTCTATGAGCCTTGTTCTTGCCCCTTCATCTCCATATTTGGTAACTTTGGTTTTATCTCGAGTTAATTTTGAGTCGAGTCGAGCAAGTTCGAAATCGAGTGAGTCGAGTTTGAGCTTACTCTAGCTTGTTTGATATGAACTGGAAACTACTTTGGGCAGGCCCATTTTTAGTAGCATATTTATGAATATAGATATCCTGATCCTAAATATTTAGATTTTGAAACATAATATTAATTTTATATTGATTGTAGATTAAGTTTTTGGGGTTGAATGATTAATTGTATTGTTTAGATGTAATTTCAAGCATAGTTAAGCCGAGAATGAGTTCAGTTTAGTTGAGACTAGCTAGTTTGATAATGAGAAATAATATTGAACTGATATTGAGTCGAGTTCAAGCTAGATTTTTCAGCCCGAAACCCTTAAGCGATTTTGATCCAAGCCAGCTCGAGTTCATTTCGAGTCAAGCTCAAATTGGATACAACTCGATCGAACTCAACTCGTTTGCAGTCCTAGACTCATGACCAGTTCATTTCTAATATGGTTTCTGTTCTAGCACCAGCAAATACAAAAAGATGAATTATACATAATAATTAATTCCTCGCATGAAAGTAGCTTTTATTTTGGAACTTAATTACTCAACTTCTAGAATCCCCATCAAATTTATGGTCAAAGCGGTCAACCACCTCTAATTTGGTCATTTATAATAATTTTTTTTTTAATTTGAAATAACCATCTAATATTTTAGAATAACTACATATAATTAAAATTTCAATAAGCATTAATTTATTATTTTAATGAACACCTATTATTTAAAAAATGAATCGCAAAATCAAAACTTGGTGGTAATTCTAGGAGTTGAGTATATTTTCTTTTTATTTTGTATTTGCAGTTTCATTTGTGTACTTTTTTTCCGTCTATGTAATATCTATAATAAATAATTTTTTTTTTTTTGAAGAAATATATTATCTCACAGCTTGAAGCATTTCGGGCGAATTACAAAAAGATTATAGCTGACGAGATGAAGGCATGTGGAGATGAGGTAAAGGAATTAATAATTAGAAGCATAATACTATAAAATGATCAAATAGTAATTTATGTAAGGAATATTTTCTTTTTCAAAGTGGAAGAGGGAGAGACCTCAATTTATATTTTGAAATATTTTCATGAACTTTTATATCTTTCTCTTCACATTTATAATAATAGCTTATAATCCTTAAAAATATATAGCCACCACATTAAGCCACATAAGCTCTTTAAATACCCGCCATCAACTTATAATTTAATGACCCTAATGCATCAAATTATACTCATAGATTTACTAAGGATCACTCATTTACACACATGAGATCCAATATAATGTTATTATTTAAGAAAAAAATGCTTTCTTAAGAAAATATTTTATAAAAAATTCAGATTTTTTTAAGAAATTTTTTTTTTGAAAAATATTGTCACAATTTTTTTTTCAGAAAATTGGTTTTGTAGAAAAACACTTTGTAAGAAAATACTAAAGATCACTCATTTTCACATGAGAGCTCCAACATCATATTATTATTATTTAAGCAATTATTTTTCCTCTCGAAAAAAAAATTGGAAACTTTATTTTCGAAAAAATTCAGATTTTTTTAAGAAAAATATTTTCTT
>JAJHPC010000011.1:3354203-3366723 GCA_024447665.1 Juncus inflexus
GGACCCATAACATGCTCCAAAAATAGAAAATAAAACTGAATCTTGATCTCCAAGCTTAGATAGACTGCTAGCCAACAACAGCTGGGATCAACAAGTTAAAGTAAACCTCCAAAGCTCCAGCTGCACGGCGGCAGTATGAGGGAACTCTTCCACCATGTCAGCGAAGGCGAGGAGAACCACTCCCGCCATGAAATTCAGTAAGCCCCTCAGAGCAAGTCGCTCCACTCCAAAAAATACTTTGGTTGCACCGGTAACCATCAAGGCTCCGCTGTAGTCACGAAGCTCCCTGCGGAGACGAGCAGGATTATTGTTGTTGGCCATGATCTGGTTGAAGTTACGGAACAAAGCACCAATGGCCGTCATGGATTTGTTTGAGGTGGTGAGACGTTGGGGGGATATTGGGGGACAAATATACTTGTCCTTAAATATTGAAGGTGTTTAACACGTGGAAAGAAGGGAAATAGACAAAACTGAGAGAGACATACAATGGCATGTTACCATCCTATTGAATCAGTTTGCAAATTAATATCTTTATCTAGTGTTCTGATTTGTAATAATCACTTTTCTATTTTGGTGAAAAATTGTAATAATTACTGTTCTATAGTTCAGCTGCCAAGAAGTGGAAAAAAGAAAATTTTGAGGGGACTAAAAAACAGAGGGCAGTTGATTAATCAATTATGACATCTGATTTTCGCCATCACAACAGAGGTCATTCGCATTGCGTCATGGACACATCAAATAGGCAGCTGTGCGATGGCTACTGTAGCGACGGTATATATAAACTGAAAATAAACAGTATATAAAAAATTAATTCGGTAAAACAGTATATATTTTAAGAAAATGAAAACAGTATATAAAAACATATAAACTAAAAACAAATAATATATCAAAATTCATTCGGTAAACCGTATATATTTAAAAAAAATGAAAATAGTATATAGAAACACGAAAAAACAATATATAATTTCAACTCAAGACTAGTTCTGAAACTTTTCATCCATCGCTACAGAGTCACTACAATATCCCGTCGTGATTTCCCATTTCCCTATCAAATATCATACGTTTCAATTTTACTAAAGTCATGCAATTTTGTGGTTCCAGTTAATGTTGTTAAAATCGCGAGGTAGCACTGTTCAAAAAGTGACAAGGACTAGAAAGTAGAAACTACAGGTTTATATGTTAAGTGATTTATGGTGAATTGATCCTTATTTTCGTTTGTTCATTAATCAAAAAAGAACATATATTTAAGGAAAATGGAAAAGTGATTCTCAACTAAGAATGACTTGCAAAACAAAGAAGGTCTCCGCTGCAGCCTGCAAGATCAGGAATCCCACCAGGTTCACATGAGTTAATTTGGAACCTCCATTTTTAAAGACATTTCCGAATAAAGACAAAAAAATTCCATGTTCGAATGTCTCTTCATTATTAAATTCAAAAATAAGTGGCCCCGTTTATCAGTGGTGAATGAAGGATTAGGAGAATGATAAAGGGGATGTGTATATGAACTCAATAATTAACACCCAATGATTCTAAAAAAACAAAAAATTTAACACCCAATGATCCCTAGTCTCCACTATGGGCATGTTTGATTTGAGGTATTTCATGATACACGGATATTGCAAATACATGGATCCAATGATCCATGGATTTGATGATCCATGTGAGTTGTTTGATTAAATGGATTTGATGATTGAGAATTTGAATATTTAATTTAAGTTTATTAAATGTAATTATTGAGTAGTTATAATGGTATACCAATTTTATTATATATATTATTTAACAACAACAAATAAGAATATGAATATATCGGTTGTGTATATAAAAATAATATATAATCTTAAAAAAATAATAAATAATAAAAATAAAAGTAATAATAGTTATAATAATGATAAATAATATAATATGAAAATAAATAATATAATATAATATTATAATATAAACATAAATAGATAAATAATATAATATAATATAAATATAAATAAATAATATATAATATAATATAATATAATATAATATAATATAATATAATATAATATAATATAATATAATACAATATAATACAATATAATACAATACAATACAATACAATACAATACAATACAATACAATACAATAATATAATACAATACAATACAGTATAATAATAATAATAATATAATATAACAATACAATACAATACAATACAATATAATATAATACATAATAATAATATAATACAATACAATATAATATAATATTATATAATAATAATACAATACAATACAATAATATAATACAATACAATATAATATAATGAGCTATTCTATAGTGCCCGAGACTTTTTAATTAATTTCATGGTGATTAAATCTAAACCCTTCAAATTGAATAGGGTATTTTGGGTACTTCTGCATTAATAACTCAATTATTTGTTTCTTATTATGTGCATGTGTAATGTGCATTGTTATTAAACCCTAAACTCTAAACCCTAAACCCGGACGGTTCGGCCGGAAAAAATCGGACCCGGACCATTCTCCCGTTCGGTCCATTTAAAAGATCGGAAATGCATTAGAACCGGAGGAAATCGATTAGACCGGCCGGTTTTATTAAACGAACCGTTGAACCGGACCGGAAAAAAACCGATTTTACTGCTAGTTTTCTTCTCACAAAAGATTTGTCCCTTCTCTTTGATTTTTCGTTCTATCTTTGTTGATTTCTTTCTATGATCGAATGACAACATCAATCAAGAAAAAGTAGAAATATATTTAGATCAAATCAAATTACAAGATGCAGTTTCTCTTTCCAACATCACCTCTCCTCCAAAATCTCAAAATCCTCACGGTTTTTTTATATAAATATTTTTAATAGATTTCTACTTTTCGATCTCTTTTGTGGATTCATATTTTTATCAATCGAACAAATAACTAAATCCCCCCCCTTCTATATCTCATCTCAATTCTTGGGTGATTGGCAATTTTGAGGTTCTCGGATTTTCCGATTTTCGGTGAGATGATTTTGTGATTGGCGATTCAAAGTTTTTTTAGCTTTTTTGAAAACCAGTAAGAAATGGTGTTGACTTAAGAATTAATTGCATTACTGATTGTTGCTTATGCTCTGAATCATCTTTATAATTTCAAGAAGCTTGAGAGAGATGTAATGTGTCTGATATGGTCTCAATTTTGCATTAATGTTCAATCATGCTCTCGCTGAGCTAATTTAATATTTATCGAGATAGCCTGAATTGTGGATCATGGATACCAGTATAGATTGGTATTCACTAATTCACTTCTTCCTTCAAATTAATTTAGTTGAATTTTTTTATAAAATAAGGCTCTGATAATTTAATTAATAATTGGAACTTAAATTTATCTATTAGGATTTGGAATTATTAAACTTGTGTTAATTAAGGCTATTGTAATAGTCAGGAACAACTTGTAACAGTAAATACAAGTATTTGTTCAGAAATTTATTTAATTTAAAAAGGACGAGTATATATATAAGTATTCTTTAACAAAAAACCAACGGTTCAACCGGTTGACCCACCGGTCCGACCAATGAACCAGTGACCCGAGATTTAACCGGGTCGATGTCCGATCCGATTTTAATAACATTGGTAATGCATTCAAACCTCCCAATATCATCCTCTCCTTTTCGTATCATGTTCCACACACTGAATCTCTCCCTCCAAATCTCTTCCAATATTTCACTTCTAATTTTTATGATTAATAAAGAGTATTTAGCACATAAGATGTTGTATTAACATTAAAATTGGAACTAAAATGATATATCAATATTAATATTATATGTGTACACAAATGATGATATTGTCATTAAAAATTGTATATCAGCATTGATGTGTTCCATTGATTGTGTAAATGATTTTTTTTTTAGTGTAAATGATTTATTCATACCGGAAACAATAAACTAACACTGAAATCGGCATGATAGTGGATATTATAACAAAAATGACTTATTGACACTATAAAAATTATATTGACACACAAAAAGATATATTCACAATAAAATCAACACAAAAATATATATTAGCTTTTAGAAATCTACATTAACACTACAACAAGAATAAATGATAAAACACAGAAACGTATGTTATGATTTGAAAAACATATATTACTACTCAAAAGAATGTAAAAAACTTAATTAAAAAAAATAGGCATAAGTTCTATAAACATTCACTCAATATCCAAAATTATTTTAACTAAAAAATTATAATAAAAATGAACTATTTTATACTGATTGAGGTAGTTGCACTCATATGATATATTGACGCTAGTATCATACTTGTAAAAGAATGACAGTGTTACCACTTAACAATGGTAAATTCGCATTAAATATGGTATATTAATTGAGAAAATAATATATTCACAATGAAAACAGTATCTTAATACACAATGATATATTAACAACGAAAAAATTATGATCTATAAAATGATATATTCACACTGAAAATAGTGTATCATCATATAATATGATATACGACAATGAAAAGAATACGAACATTGGTGGTGAAAATAGTCTATTAGCGCACAAAATGATAAATTCACATTGAAAATAGTATATCGATACAAAATAATATATTCACATTGGAAATAGTATATTGACTCACAAAATAATATATTCACACCGAAAATTGTATATTAATGCACAAACTGATATATTAAAACTAAAAATAATATATTGGTCCATAAAATGATATATTAAGAACGAAAACAACACAAAATGTATATGTTAACATTTAGGAATCTGTATAAACGCTAAAATGTACTATATTAGTATACAAAAAAATACATTGACTTAAAAACATATATTGACACTGAAATGTATGGATATCACCCCAAAAAAGATATATTAACACTAAATATAGTGTAATTAAGACTTTTATTAGCATGTTGAGCGCAAGCCAAGCAAATAAATACAAATACAGAAAAACTGTCAAACCCATATGTCAAATAAAAGAGAATAAAAAAATTGCCATATGCCAGCCAAACAAAGAGAATAAAAAAATTATGTTGCATGACACATAATAATTGAGAACAAATAGCAACCAAAGATAGCTCATAAATACAGTAAAGCACACAGTGTATCCTTTACATAAATTAGATTCAAAATTTTGCTATTACCAGATTAAAAAGATAAACAGTACAAAAGACCGGCACTTCATCTCTTGAGCTGTCACGTTCTTCCTCCATTCCTTTCCCAATCTCATTCACATCGCCTACATAATGAATAATATTAAAATTTATGAGTATCCCCAGCTGAAAATTGAAGACTCTTGGAAATAGTTCTGCAACCCTTAAGTAAATTTGAGAATTTAAAGAAAACTAATCAAGATCAAATATAGAAATTACATGATAAAATTACTCTTTTGACATTAGATATGTATTAACCAGCTAATTAGATTCAAAGCATGAGAGGCGGATGCCTTATAAATCCGAAATTAACAGCCCTATCAGTAAAAAAAGAGAAGTGCCAGTTAGAGACAGGTAAGAACCAGTTCTGGTACAAATTTGAGCATTAAAAATAAGGGAAAATAGTGCAATCATATTGCTAGAGAGAAAAATTACGTGTTTCAGTCGAAATTAGGGATCGCGAGAGTGATAACACATAAAAACGAGAGTAGGGAAAGCTGCAAGATTCGATCATACCTGGAACGAGCAAGGGAAGGTCAAAGAACATCGTGACTATTCTATCGTAACTGTTCTAATGGAGGTTGGCCCGAGCGACAGGAGAAACATCGTCACTGTAGTCGTCGCACGGTCGGAGAAGAAGGTGACGAGCATGAGCGTGACAGAGAAAAGGGGAATTGGAGAGCTAGAGGAAAGAGAGAGAAGGGATGAAAGTAACCTTCTGACTGAAATTACATTCTTACCCTTCCTTATTATTTTGATAATCAGTGGCAGTGCTACTTGATTTTTTTGACACTTGAGATACAACAGAAGCCGTCCGATTAACACAAACGCTTTCAATAATAACCGTCCATTAAGGATTCCGGCAACATATAAAAATCATAATATAATATAATATGTGGCTAAAAAACATAGGTATGTTTTTGGGGTGAAAAACATACTGTCCAAAATACGTATTAAATCATCAAAAATTCAAATTTCAACCGTACGGATGGAATATATACATTTTGAATATATTGTAGATTAATTTTCACAAGAATCAGAATATTATATCATTGTCATCATATCAAAATATGTATAATATATATAAGCGATTATGTGATTTTTGATGATATATGATAGCAATGATATAATATTCTGATTCTTGTGAAAATTAATCTACAATATATTCAAAACATATATATATTTCATCCGTACGTTTGAAATTTGAATTTTTGATGATCTAGGACGTATTTTGAATTGTATGTTTTTCACCCCAAAAATATACCTATGTTTTTTAGTAATATAATATAATATAATAAGTTGGTGTATTTTGTAATCCTAAAGTTTTGAGTGTATTATAAATTCCCGGATTTGAATCCTAAAATCCATGAATTCTTTAAAATACCTCAAATCAAACAAGAGATTTTGTATAGTCCTGTATTCACAAATACAATCTCCTAAAATACACCAAATCAAACATGCCCAAAAGAATCAATAGACCCAAACACAAAATTCAAAAACATCAAAAGTTACAAAAAGAGAGAAGAAGAGCAAGATGATGGTATCACAGAGCTGGTCTGGTCTAGGCTCGGCCTTAGCAAGTCTTCTTTTCCTTTGGGCCATGGTGAAAGATCACATGCCATCTCAGCTACATCAGCTCTTCTCAAACTTTTCCAACAAAGTTTTCTCCTTCTTCTATCCATACGACCAAATATCAGATCATGAATATAGTGTTAAAATATAAAGATGCATTTGTATATTATGAAAACAGTCTACAAATTAGAAAAGAGGATTATTGGAAATAAGGTTTCTTGACAAGGAGGTTTGGTATTATCATGAATTAGATTTCTTGACAATGAGATTTAGTATTTCCATGTATTAGGTGTTAATTGGGGCAGTAATTCTTTGGATTATTTCCTTATATTATATATGATTATCCTATAAATAGAAGGGTAGGGGTAGAGTTTTAGTCATTCTAATAACAACAATATTTTGTATCTCTTTCTTTCTCTTGTAATAAGAAATTTATTTTATTTTTGAAGTTTCATTACTCAATCTTTTCTTCTTCTATTATTGTTCTTTCTTGGGCTAGTGTGAGCGTATTGTTGTACTAATATTTCCACTGCTGATAATCACAAGATCGCTGCTGGTTTAGTCCTGTCGTGTTACTGCACAGTCACTATTATTCTGTTTCTCTGTTAGCGACACGTTATCTCGTTCAGTCATTGTGTGACTGCCTAGTTTCTTTACATGGTACCAGAGCTTCAAGGGTGATAGACGACATTGGCGATAGTCAGTGTTGTTCTCGTCCCTTGGTGAAGAAGATGATTGTTTATTACGGCATCCATGGAGTTTGGAGGTCAGGTCAGTGGACTTGATATTGAGGCTCTAAATCTTTCGAATTATTCAATGTGGAAGAGTTGTATGGAGTCTTCTATTAGGAGTGAGCGATTATGCGAGATCGTTGTTGGTACGGAGGTTACACCGACGCCTGTCAGCGATACGAATGGTACGGTGACGAATGTAGACGCATTAAAGGAGTGGTCGAAAGGGAATGCTAAGGCGGAGTTCTTGTTGAAGAGGTCAATATCACCCGATCTATTCGAGTATATTAAGAGATACAAATCGGCGTTTCATGCTAAAACAATATTATTATTTCAATTAAACACTAATTTTTGAAATTACTGAAAGAATTTCCACGTTTCTAGCTTTCTTTTGTTCCACTTTCATCATTCTTTCCATGCAGTCTTTCGTACAATGCACTCCTGAACCACAGCGTTGCCTCTTCACTCATTTTTTACCATGTTTTGTGGTATGCATTCTTTATGGGATTACATCTCTTTCCAAAAAAATCAGAAAAAACATTGCTCTAGGGCCCACTAATGGCAAAGTATATCAGCTTTTATGTGGTGAAGAGTGCAATGGATTATTTACTGATTATTAACTGACTCGCCTCACATTCTTGACTAACTATAGTTAATTAATATAGTCATGCTATAATGCGTCAATATCACAATAAATCGTTTGACAAATTCATCTGAAAAATAAAAACTCTTCCAAGAATTAAATTTTTCTCATGGTTTATGAGTAACGAAAAGCTCAATACAAGAGATAGGCTATTCAAAAAAGGATCCATACAAACAACACAATGCATCTTTTGTACCGCAACGGCACATGAATCTCACACGTATATTTTCGCACAATGTAGCTATACGCACGCAATATGGGTCAAAACATGCAGCATATTTGGCAAAATCCCACCACAAGTAATACACTCCCCGATAAAACTCTATAGCTGGATGCTTAAGAGAATCAACAAAATGCAAAGAAAAAAAATGAGGTACTGTCTGGAGTCCAATATGCTGGGAAATCTGAAAAGAAAGGAATGTCAGGATCTTCCGAAACAAAATAAGCAGCAAGAAACAAGTATTCTCCATCATACTGGACCAAAAATTATTTTGTTTTGCATGGTTGCCATATTATTGTGTCATCCTCGTTATTGAGGGTGACATTCCTAATTGTTGCCTAAAGTTTTGCCGGTTCATGCTCAAAGGTAAAGCTGAGTGCTCTGTCCCATTGGATAGGTTGTTGGCCAAAAAGTGTTTCTCTGACCGTCAAGTCTTTGTTGATAGCTCTTTGGTAGAGTCCGTCAAAAGTTTGTGCAAAAATACCGTCATGTCATTTATCTTTCCAAAATTTGGCCTTTGCTCCATTTCCGAGTTGCACTTTTGCCCTGTTAATGACCATGGGCAGTGCGATTTCTAGACCTTTGATGAAGAAGCTTTTTGATCTGCAATTCAATGGTTCGTTATGCGACCCATAGCATTGCTCTATTGCTGTGCTCCATAGACCTGAGTGCTTTGTTTTGATCTTCCAGATCCATTTCATAAGCAAACATTTGTTGTGGTACTTGAGGTCCTTAACCCCGAGACCCCCATTTTTCTTGGAGGTGCAGGCGAATTCTTATTTTGCAAGGTGTTTTCCTTTCTGGTATTCATTAGTCCCGCTCCAGAGGAAATTTCTTCTAATTTTGTCTATTTCCTCTATGACCCCTTGTGGTAGAAGAAAAACTTGCATAAAATATAGCGGGACTGCTGAAAGTACCGAATTAAGCAGGATTACTCTCCCTGCGATAGATAGATATTTGGTGGACCAGCCTGCTATTCTGGCCCGTATTTTTTCTATCATTGGGAGAAAAGCTACTTTGTCTGGTTTTTGCAGTGATAAAGGCAGCCCCAGATATTTGATAGGGAATTGTCGGCTGCTGCATTGTAATAATTGCTGTACCAACCTCTCGAGTTCTGTCGGTACTTGAATTGCGGTAAATGAGGACTTGTTATGGTTGATTTTGAGGCATGTAATCTTGCCGAATCATTGCAAGGCAAGGTGGATGAGCTGTAGATTTGTGCGGTGTGCTTCAGTTATGATGATTGTGTCATCTGCATACTGAATTTCCTTAATTTGTATATTATGCGGTTCTGGTGCTAAAGAGTTGATGTGCTTTATCAGATGTTGTAGCGATTCAACTATCAAGTTAAAGAGGAGTGGGGATAGGACAATGTTGTAGAAATCGCTAATCGGGATTAATCGGACGGGCCAAAAATTTTCGAGTAGGGGATTAATCGAGATTAATCGGAATTAATCGATTTGACCTAATCGGACTGAATTTTTATATATATTTCAAATAATATTAACATTTATAACAAAAATATTCAATATCCTAAACTCATAATCTAATAAACACATATAATTTAAAGTTCAAATACATAATTTCAGTTAAAACATAAACGATGTTCAATACATAATTCAAATTAAAATATAATCCAAAAAAACAACACACATCAAAGTCTAAACAAACAACACATATCAAAGTCCAAACCAAAAACACACATCAAAGTCCAAAATAAAAAATTAAATGGGCCGGGCCAGGTGAAAACTAAAGAAAAGGATGAAAATATAGTCCCTCGATAAAAAAATTTAAAAATTGGGCCTAGACGGGTTGAAAAACGGCCCAAATCGACAAAAAATGGCCCAAATCGGCCGGCCGATTAATGCTCCCGATTAGTATTATTTTGGGACGTTTTGCTCCGATTAACGATTAATCGGCGATTTAATACCGTTTTTTGCAACACTGGGATAGGGGGGCCCCTTGCCAAAGGCCTCTTTTGTGGAAGAAGAATGGCTGAATTTGGCCATTAACTTTGATGGTCGAACTGAATGATGTGAGAAAGCTTCTTATCCAAAGTATCCAGTTTTGCGGGAATCATTTTCTTTCCATTAGACCTTCAAGGTATTGCGAGTTGACAGTATTAAATGCTTTAGTGAAGTCCACCTTATAGAGGACTGCTGGTGTTTTGTTATGGTGTAGAAAGTTAATGTATTCCCTTGTTGCTAAAAAATATTTTATTATTTGCCTGTTTTTGTTGAATGTTGTCTGATTTTCTGATACTAGTTCTGGCATTTTGTTGTAGTCTCGTTGCTAAAATTTTTGATAGAATTTTGATAGGTTCGTCCAATACACTGATTGGTCTGTAATCCATGACCGTTTTTGCATCTGCTGTTTTAGGCATGCAGTGATACTTGTGCTTTGTTAATGCGCCAAAGATCTAGGTTGTTCCCCTCAAATTCCTTGCATAACCAAGATAGGTCTGTTTTAATGGTTTCCCAATAATGCTGGTAATATTCCGTTCGGAAGTCATCCGGTCCTGATGCTTTATTTTTTGCGAGGTCAAAAACCGCTTGCTTAATTTCTTGTTCGGATATTTGTGCTCCCATGCCCCCTAAGTTTGAGGACTTGGGTATCTGTTGCATAAATTGCTGTGATGGGGGTCCATTTTCTACTCTTGAATTGGTGTGCTATTTGAGCCTGCTCTGTTAGTTCGGATCCATTTACTAGCATTGAACTGATGTAATTATTTTGCTGGTTTGCCGAAGCAATTGTATGGAAGTATTTGGTGTTCTAGTCCCCTTCATGTAACCATTTGCATCGTGATCTTTGCTTCCATTTTGTTTCTTAGATGTTTGCTTGCTCAAATATGACATTTCTAAGTGCAATTCTTAGCTTCATTTCTGTGCTGGATAGAGTCCGGACCTCCTTGACTTTGTCCAATTTGTCGACTATAAACATAGCTCTGTTGGCATTGCTGCCTAAATTGGAGAATTTTTTCTTTGCCCATTTTCTTAGCACTATCCTTTGTTAAGTTTGAGTGCGAAATTTTTCGCTGCGTTTTCCGATATCCTTTGCTTCCCCCATGTTCACTGCACTAATTCATTTGCTTCTTTGTATCGTAGCCAAAACAACTCAAATTTAAATCTAGGCTTAGCTTGCCTTGTGGTTGCGAAAAGGTGAGCTGGATTGGGACGTGGTCTGACGTGGTTGCTATTTTTGCTTCTAGTTTATTAATAAGGTTGAAGTTTTGCCAATGATGTGATAGAAAACATCTATCCAGGTTGCTAAATGTGGGAGTAGGCATCTTGCTTGACCAAGTGAAATTCCTCCTAAGTAGGTTAAGTTCTTGGAGTTCCAACTCATTAAAAAGGAGGATCTCTTCTAGTGTGTGGTTGGATCCCGTTGTTTCATCTAAATCCTTAACCATGTTAAAGTCGTCCTAAACCCTAAACCCTAAATTCTACAAGATAGTTTGAATGGTGATGATAATCAATCAAGATTAGGAAATGATGATATTATTTGATTTGGTAGTTATGAATCTTACGGTACAACAATGTCGTATTTTGTTGTATTAGAGTAATGTGTATCTATTTGTTGTATGAGGCATTTTTTATGTCCACGAATGGGGAAAAATGAAGGGCACAGCTCAAAGCCGATAAGAAGCCCAACGATTACCAGAGATCCCGTCTGACGGGAGATTAGCTTAGATTTGTTAGGACATACGTTTTTTTTTATTCTTGAGCTATCTTTACACTCAGAAAATTGCTTGTAAATAAAAATTGCTGTAACGCTTCCTGTTAATTAACGCCTTCAAATTCTCCACGAATTGTGCGAATCTGACCTGATTCGTTACACTGTCCCGCCGTCCTCCGCCTCACACCAGTGAGATCCACCGGGCGCCCTCCCCTTCTCACCTCAGGTCTGGCGCCGGCAGTCGGACTTCCTCCAAGTCTAGTTAGATCTCCCCTCTCTCTCGTCTCTTTTGCCGTGTTCGTGCTCCACTCTCTTGCCCTAGATCCGACGATTCGAGGTATGGGTTTTTTTTTTTTTGTGATTTTTGGTTAAATTGAAATGAATTATTGTTGAAATTGGTCTATTTTATATTGCATTTTATTTTTAGTTTGTTAAATATTATTTAATTCGAATTGTATTGTTTCCATATAGTTAATTTCACGAGGCATATGTTAAATGAATTATAGTTAATATCAATTTTTTTAAACTAAATTGAATTTAGTTAATTAAGATTTGT